>JAOXJP010228235.1:0-11157 GCA_025762735.1 Platanus orientalis | reverse complement strand
TGTCTCATGGTTTTGCCCAAACAATGAAATCAGAATTTGAGATGAGTATGAAAGGAGAACTAAGGTTCTTCCTAGGTCTTCAGATTAAGCAAACAAAGGATGGTATTTTCTTAAGCTAAACAAAGTTTGCTAGAGACCTAGTCTCCAAGTTTGGATTGCAGGAATCAAAACCAGTTAGCATACCCATCAGCACAAGTGACAAGATCACTAAAGACTTTAAGGGAGCTGAGGTCGATTCCACCTACTACAGGATCATCATTGGGAGCTTGCTCTACTTGACTGCAAGTAGACCAGACATTACATTCAATGTAGGTGCTTGTGCTAGATATCAAGTTGCTCCTAAAAAGACACATCTTAAGGTAGCTAAAAGGATTATCCGATATGTCCATGGGACTACAGAGTTTGGATTGTGGTACCTATTTGACACCACATCCGAGATTATGGGATACTCATATGTGGATTGGGCAGGCAATGTGGAGGATCACAAGAGCATGAGTAGAGGTTGCTTTTATATTGGCAACAGTCTTGTTTCTTCGCATAGCAAGAAACAAAACTCTATCTATTTGTCAACTACCAAAGATGAATATATTGCAGCTGGTAGTGGATGCACTCAACTTCTCTGGATGAAGAAAATGCTTAGAGATTATGAATCTTCACAAGGAACAATGAGCTTATTCGTTGATAACAAGAGTGCGATTGACATTTCTAAGAACCCAGTTTAGCATTCAAGGACTAAACACATAGACATTAAGCATCACTTCATCAGAGAATTAGTGGAAGAGAAAATGGTGTCCTTAGATCATGTGAATACCGAAGATCAGTGGCTGATATTCTGACAAAACACCTTCATTCAAGGAGGTTTGAATATCTAAGGAGTGCTATAGGATTGTGTGCCATGGGATGAGTCCCTGAGACTCATACTCAAGTGCTTAGGGTCCACTAGATGTGACTAAGCACATAAACTAAGAGTGGCATTCACTCCCAACACACAGGGGCTGCAAATTGAGGAAGTGCAATATTTGTGATCGATCACAGGGTTTGTGATCGGTCACGAGGCATGATTAGTCACAACCCCATAAACGATCATGAGGGCAGTTTCGTCAAAAATTGTAAGCGGTTTTAAAACCCTCTTTAAAGCCTAAAATGCATTTTCCCTCATTTTCTCTGGTTCATTCACCAGAGATGAAGCATTTTTGGCTCCCAGAGACCTCTCAGCTTCCACGAGTTAGTGCATTCACTACTCATGTCTCTCTCTCTCTCTCTCAGATGTTTGATCTTCCTCGCCTCTTCTATAAATTAGATATTTTTCCTCATTCTTCTTCACCTATCCACAATTGTTCAGAACAAGCTAGCAACCAAGGCATCCAAATCATCCAAAGGAGGTGTGTCTCAAGCAACTCCACGTCTTCCTGCTGTAGATAGAGGTAAGCGACCTATAGAGGAAGGTTCTCAAAAGAGGAAGATAACCAAAGGGCACAAGGAAGATGGTCTCTCTCCATTTTGTGACTGCAAGGAGTTTGAGTCATTCGAGTTGATTTTCTCAAAACGCCATTTCATAGTGGAAAGGAACATGGTTGTGGAGGTGCTTCACACCATGGAAGTCTACGAGTAGATGCATGCTCATGGGTGGCTTCCCTACTTCGATCTCTAGGGACTCATACAAGACAAGGAGGTCCAAATCTTCTACTCCAATGTCTTTAGAAAAAACAACCAAGATAACTCCCTCTACTCCACAGTTTACAGTTGCTCGATCATAGTGAATCTAGACTACGTGGCCAAGCTTCTCCGCATTCCATGAGAAGCCGAAGGGATTCTATTTCTTGGCAAGCTCACCCTGGTAGAGAAGACTGAGATGACTGACTATCTTTGTATCCAACACGTTAGTTGGGGCACGAAGCTCCCTCAACAGTTCTGTAACCCCTTAGTCAAATTCTATGGGCATGTGTTCTCCTACAATCTCCGATAACCCACTAGAATGATCTCACCCTCTAGACAGCCTATCTCATCGACAACATTATTGAGGGACCTAAGATTGATCTCCCCACAGTCATCTATTACCTGATTTTGAAGACTGCCAAGGCTGAAAACTCCATGGGAAGCATTCCCTTCTCGGTCCTCATCACTAAGATTCTCACTACACACAAGGTGCCTTTCCGTGTGCCAGCACCCATGAAGCATTCCAATCTTCCCTTCACTATTGGGAGTTTAAGTCAGATGAACCTTGTCGATAAAGTCACTGACCCACAAAAGAAAGGGGTCAAACTAAACCCGGGTAAGGCTGCATTAACATCTACAAAAGCCACCGTGATGTCCCTGTTATACAGTGTCCTCAAGAAGCTTTCAAGGGTTGTGCGCAATCAAAAGAGGAATAACAATAACCTGAAGTTGGTGGCAGCTAAAGTCTCGACTCCAAAGGACCCGTTGGTCCTTGAATCTGCTAGTGATAACACATCTGATTACTTATCCGAGGAGTTCTAAGATGCAACTGATGAGGACGGGGCAGCCCAGGGAGCGGATGATGTGGATGGAGGTGAGGAGTCAGTGGGAGATCACGGGGAAGGTGATTGAGCTAATGTCGAGGAGGGCCATGTAGAGCGAGTTGAGCCTGAGGGCTCAGAGTATTAGGAGGGAGATTATTAGTTCCCCTATTTTTGTCTTGTGGTGCTTGTTTAGGCTGTAATTATCATGTTTTGTTTCCTCTCCTGTTGATAGTTGTTATCTTTTTGTTTCCCATGGGCCATCTTACCTTACATTTCAATTTCTGATGTACTTAAATGACTGTCATGAATGAAATGTCTTTTTATTTCTGTCTAGCATTGTTCTTCATTTCTATATGTTTATCTTTGGATTTTTGCTAGACTTTGCCAATTACATGGAAAAAAGGGGAGAAATTTTGGCATTTGGCATTGGTCATGCCATGAGAGGAGAGAACTATGGATTATGGGGGAGCACAGCACAATATAGAGTATGCATTATGGGGGAGCATACAATTTTGGGGGAAATCACAGTTTTTGCCAATATACTTTTGCTAATACTAAAATTAACATGAAAAAAATCATATTGCATTGACATGTAATCATTCTTCATATGCACACTTTTACCAATTTGTATATATATATTACACATATGGCTTGAGGAAGGTATGTGTGTTTGTGTGTGTAGGTGTTGATGAGCAAGTCAAGATACCTAAGTTCTGAATGTAATTTTTTACTTTTATGTATCTTGTATTGGAGGTGATTGGCATGTATTTCGGGGGTTTGGGCAATAAACCCTTATGTTATATGTGGGGTTAAGGCATTTGTACCTATTGATGTAATTTGGGGGAATGGACAAGTGCGTCAAATGACAATGGTCAAGATATGGGTTTTTCCATGGAATTGACAAAGGGGGAGATTGTTGATGCAAGGGCATCATTTGTCAAATCTATGGGCAAAAGTGTGGAAGAAGCTCCAATAAGTCAAGTCTTGAAGATCAAGACTCAAGCCGGACTACATCTTTTAAGAAGGTAAAGGCATGCATGTAGCTTCATAGGGATCATGTAGTATGACCTTAGGCATGTCCACACACATGGTTGAATGCCCCAAACAGATCCCATGTAGATATGGAACTTCCCAAGGTGTACATAATGATATATATACAAATTTTACTGTGCATGACCAATCATAAACCCCATGATCAATCACAATACAAAATACGGGACTTGTGACCGATCACAAAGTCCATGATCGGTCACACTCAGAGCTTATGAAGACCCGAAGACTAGGCCCCTTCTCTATGACCAATCACAACCTTGGTCCTAATAGCCTTGTGATCGATCACAAAGCCCATGATCGATAATGGCATAGGTATGACTTAAAGTGGGGTCCACACCACTCAACACCCCTCAACCATGTTTTAAGGACCAAGGGAAAATGACCCATGACCGATCACAAACGCCATGATTGGTCACAGATCTGTTATTTTGGGATTCTGCCCTTTTCCATTTTTAAATGGATGGATAGTCTTTCTTGTCTATTTGAAAAGATTCTAATCCAAAGACTGTGAGCCTTTTCCGTCCACCATAAAAGGAATGTTTTCCATTAGAGTAAACTTATCTTCAAGCCTTTCAAGAGAGTGTTATTTGTTTTGCTAAAAAGAGCCTCTAAGGGTGAGAAACCCTAATCCTCCATTGCTTGTGCTGCAAGCTTGAAAGTTCATTAAGAAAATCTCTCTTATTTCCCTCTCAGCTCATCTTAGCTAACATCTACTTGAGAAGTGTGGTTTGGTTGTCCCTTAAGGAATCCCTCTTTGTGGTTGGCCTTGCTTGTGAAGCTTTAGTGTCATATCTTGAAGAAGAAGTGGGTGTATAAGGAAAACTAGCTCAACAAGGAGCACTCCCACCTGTGGTAAGAACAACAACATCAACTAACTTAGTAGTAATATTTGTTATTTATTTTGCATTCATTTGCATATTCATTCATCATCATTTGTTTTGCTTCCGCCGAAAACACCGGAAGCTTGAGAACCTCTGCCGGAGACACCAAGTATTGTTGAGTAGCTTGCTTGTGAGCAAGTAGTGAGGTTTTATTTTTTGACCTAGGTTGTATGTGATAATCTAAATGAAATATACCTAAGCTCATAGTGAGCTTTAGGAGAGTGGACGTAGGCTTTAGTGCCGAACCACTATAAATCTTGTGTTGTGGATTGATTATGTGATTGCTTGTCTCTTCTACTTGTGCTTATATTTTCTATAGTTCGATACGTATTTGGATAAATGCTTAAGTAGCACTTTGATGCACACACAGCTAAAGAAGATTAAAATCAATCCCAACATTGGCAAGAAATGGTAGAATAAATTTGATATCCTATTCCCCCCCCTCTAGGATAATATTAGAGACATTTCAAGGTTTTATTCCTAAAATTGTAAAGGCTATTTTAAAAATTATTTTGATCTTCTAAATAATTTTGGAAGTAATGATCAACTGATTTGTAAGAAGCTATGTGTATAAATCCTTCGATTTACTCTTAGTGTTCTTAAAATCCTATTTTGTAAAGGTACTGATTTTTACATTCTATCATTAGTGACTCCCAAGAGTATTGTTCTAGACAGATTTGATATGCTTTGAAAAACATATTCTATAGATTGTGCCTAGTTGAATCAAGTAAATTCTTTTATGTTATTTTAACTTAAGTTAATTTAAAGAATTATTATATATTGCTTCTATGAGTTATATGATTTGATTAAAACTTTAAGAGAATGAATTGTATTGTTAGAAAGCCACCTTGCCCATCAAGGGAAATTATTGATGAAACCCTTCTCACTTTGGTATAATCGGTGTGAACTGTTATAGATCTTTACTGCTTGCCACATAGGAGGTAGTAATAATCCTTCTCAATTGGGTTTAAATGCTGTAAACTAGACCCTTCTCACCAGGGTTTAAATGGTGCGAACTGTTATATGTTCTGGCTTGATAGCAGATATATGTTCTATTCTGGCTATGATATGAAATATGATCTAATCTGTTCCATTCTGTAAATGTAAAAGTATATGTTATCACTGATTTCCATTATGTACATGAAATTGCAATTTTTATTAAATGTCTAGTAATATATAAGATTGATTTATGAATTGTTATGCATATTAAATTGTAAATAGAAAAGCATATATTTAGTTTCTGAAATCATGCTAAGACTTGATCGAATGTTTCTATAGTTTACTGTTTTCTTGCTAAGTATGTCAAACTTACCCCAATCTGACACCATAGATGACGAGGAGATTGTTGAGTAGCGGTTCTAGATAGAGACAGTTAGAGATTGAACACATGTTTACTTTAATTATTTTGATTAGACTTTATTTCACTTTAGTTTAGTTATTTCTTTTTGAATTTCAAGAGATGTAATAAGTTAGGGATTTGAGTATTTGATTTCAGTTGTTGGATTGGATTATGTCAGACTATTTATTTAATTTAATGGAACTGTTATGTATTGCTTATGGATTATTTACAAGATTATGGTTTATGAGTTATGAGAATGTGATGAATTATGTATTTATTGGAAAGTAATCGATGTATTATTCAGCTATGCATGAATGTAAAGAAATAGAAAAAAATTTATAAGTTAAGAATTAATGAATGAATGAAAAGTGAAGTGACATGTTAATGTCATGTGCCAAAATTCATGACCTTATTGGTATGGGTTTTGGGGCGTGACACAAAGATAGGACCAAATGAGCCAAAAGTAACTATAGTCATGTTGGCAGCTGCTACTTCTTCCATGCAATCCATTTCAATTTTGCCTTGTCGTACTAAGTCCATGATCTTTTTTTCAGGACAAAGCACTTTTTTATCGGGTGACTCACCACATGATGGTAACGATAGTACTTTGGATCATTTTCACACCCCATCTCTTCAGGACATTTTGAAGGTGAGAGCTCAAATAGTTTCAATTGCAATAGCTCATCAAGCATTCCCGAGACATTAGAGTCCGAAAAAGGATACACTTTTACTTCGAGCTCCTTGAGAGACATTTTGGCCTTCCCTTTGTCTTGGGATGGGTTCACCTTACTTTCTTCTCTTTTTCTTCCATAAACCTTGACAAGCTTGGTTGTAACTAGCATGACTTCTTTTCCTTTAGAGGACTTTATCTCCTTCTTGAATTCCTTCCTTTTTTTTTCTTTTCAGGCATCTCTCGACCTTAGATCTCCATGCACAGCAATGCTAAGCTCTATATCATGGGCTCTGGTGGCCAACTCCTTGAAAGTATGAGGCTTTATCCCTTTAAGGATATAGTATAAATCCTAATGCATTCCCTAGATGCACATGTTGATTGTAGAAGCTTCGGACAGCCTATCCTTGCAATTAAGAGCAAGGTTTCTCTAGTAATCAATGTAGTCTATGACTGGTTCATCTTACCCTTGTTGTGTAGTAGCAATTTCCACCATACCCTTGTTCAAAAAGTGTTGTAGAAGCAATTAAGGAACTCTCATTCCAATTGATCCCAATTGTCAATGGAACCAGCTTCAAAATTAGTATACCAAACAAAAGCATTTCTATGAAGAGAGTGAACAAATTGTTTCACCATCTGATCTCCAAAAGTATTAGCACTGTTGCATGTTTCGATGAAATAAGTCACGTGTTGTTTGGGGATACCTTTTCCATCAAACTGTTAGAACTTAGGAGGTTGATACCCTATTGGCATGCGCATAACCTCAATACATTGGGTGTAGAGTTTGGCATACACCATGGACGATTGGGTTCAGCCTCCATATTGAGCACATATCATATCAACAATCATATTTTGTAGCTATTGTACAAAGAGGGATCTAACAGAAGCTTGATTCATTTCTTGAGTAAAGTGTTGTGAGATAGTTTGCTCTTGCCTCTCCTTGTTGTGGATCTCTACTTATGGAGTAAATCCTAGAGGATGAGAAAGGTCATGACTTGATCTAATTGGATTCTTTTGTTCCAACTTGTTCATTAAGTTAGCAATTTGAAGGTCTTTCTCTTCAACTGTCTTCGTCAGTTTGACAATAGTTGTAGTCATCTCAGTGAGTTATTCATCAATCGTTGTGGCTCCTGTCATCATTGCAGGTATGACCATAGAGTATGATTGGGAACCTATATAGGTAGTTTCCTTGGACGGAGATCCAGAACAGGATCCAAACCTAGATTCGATGTTGGAATGAGCATCAAACTTCACTTACTTCAAGTGAAGGTGATACCACCTTAACTAGCAGAGTCTTCTCCTGACTAGATGTCACACAAGATGGGTCCTTCTTGGTAGAGCGCTTCTCCCATGATGGTTGAGAAGCTCAACTAAGAGGTCTCACTCTTCATCTTATTGCAGATCATAGGGGGCTCATAATTGGCTTTAGAGATGGCGGTGGAGGAGTCAGAGCTACCAGAGGCTTTCTTCTTGCTTCCAATAGCATCAACATCAAGTACAATAGCAGAGCTCTTCTTTGATGCCATAGATTATGATGTATAGAGGTTGAATGTTGACTTAAGAGATGAAAGGAAAGAGTGTCCCACCGGGCATGCCAAAAATTTGTAGACAAATTTCGTGCGTAAATCTGTAACACAAAATATATGTAACAAATTCAATAAATGAATATTTGTAATAAAATGAACGGAACACAACTCTTTGATTTTACACTCTTTTGCTAAAAAAGTAAACTTCTGATTCTCGTCGACGTGCTTCAAGGGCCTGACAATGTGTTTCTTGAATTTAGGTGTTGATGATGTTTGAGTATAGGGGAGTTCCTTCCCTTCAAGGCTTCACGCTTTATTCGAAAAGGAGAGAAACACCACAAATCTCACTCTTAGGGCCGAATTTGTGGCATATTTATGAGATGTAAAAAATATTCTCTCTAGCAATGAACTATTATTGATGGAGAGATTGGAAAGTATGCCTTGAGTCTTCAAGCCTTTGGAGAGCCCTAGAGATGCTTTGGGAGTCTTCTTCTCTCTAGAGCTTCTTCCTTAAAGTTTTTTTTCCAAAGGTACTTTCTTTATGTGAAAGGGGTTGTTGATATATGTCAATCCTATGGGAATTTGGGTAGTGCTAGGAGTCTTATAAGTGTCATATGTGATCTCACAAATTTAACTAATGAAGCCAAGAAGGACCAAAGATCCAAGGAAGAGCACAAAAAAGTGGCACGCCATGGAAGGTATATCACATGCATACATATCATTTTGTGTGTCCTAAAATGAATCTAGACATGGTTTAGGGTCCTTGTGAATACTCAAACCAAGATGCCCCAATGACAGCCCAAATCAAAAGTGCAAAAAAATTCAGTCGAAACCGATTGTGAAACCCGTAATCGATTTCCTTGAAATCAATTTCCTTGAAATCGATTGTGAAACTCGCAATCGAATTTACTATTGATTTGGCATCTTAATCAGCACCCCCGAAGCCCAAACCCATAAGCCCAAATTGTTTTTGATATGAGTTTTGAGAATTTTTCCCAAAACCTAAATCGGTTGGGAAGCCCCAAACCAATTTGGAGCCTGATAGGCTGTCGAAATCGATTACGGGTTCAAAATTGATTTAAAGACCAAATCGGTTTACCCCTAATTGGTTTGGAGGGCATTTTTGATAATTTTTTAACACAAAATTTGAGGCGAGTTTTTTAAAATTTGAACTCTATTTTTACATATCCAAAGGCCCAAAATGCCTCTCCCTTTATCATATTCATATCCTAAGGCCATGGATGCTCCTCCCCAATATGAAAAGGACTTTTTCCCTTTAAGGAAAGGATCTCCAACACTCCAAATTATTTTTTGAGAGAGCTAAGAGACATACTATTTTGAGAGCCCTCTTCATTGTGAAAACCTCCATTGCCTATAGATTATTGAACTTTAGTAGTTAGCATTATACACTTCTCTCTCTTATTTCTTCTCTCCTAATAAGCATTACTTCTACTATTGAGGAGAGGTTGTGGTGAGTACTTTCCTAAGAGGAACTCACTTTTGGTTGAGCTCAAGGAGTACTAGAGCCAAGCACTTGGAGCTTATGGGTAGCTAAGACATACTACGTCGTTAAGGAGCATCCCACTACTAAGCAACTAGCAACATCAACCATATTGTAGTAATATTTGTTTGTCTTTGCATTCATTTGCATTCATATTCATTATTGATATTGCTTTACTTTCATTGGAGACACCGGAAGTAGTACACACTCGTGGAGACACTGAGTATTGTTTAGTTTGTCATTGAGCAAGTAGTTAGGTTTGTATATTGACCTAGGTTGTAGTAGTACCTAAATGAAATATTCCTAAGCTTAGTAATGAGCTTTAGAAGAGTGTATGTAGGCCTAAGTGTCAAACCACTATAAATCTTGTGTTGTGGTTGTGTTTGCGTTATTGCTTGTCTCTCCATCTTTATACTCTATATTACTCTTGTTTAGGATATGTTTGATATTATTCTTAAGTAGTTACATTGAAGCACACACTCAATTGAGCTAAATGAAAAATACATTAATAACATCCACAAGGTAATTAAAAAAATAGGTAAACTAATTGAGAAATCCTATTCACCCCCCCTCTAAGATTACTTTAGTGTCATTTCAATTAATATCAGATCTTAGGTTACTCACATAGGGCTTAACATCCCAAGTAAGATCCTAGTTAAAAATCTTAGATGGCTAAAGAAGAGAGTAGCATGTCTATTAGTACCCCTTTATTTTTCAATGAAACTATGGATATTGAAAATCTCGAATGAAGATATTCCTAAAAGCTTATGATCCTTGGGTATAGAGTATGATTATCGATGGCTACACACAGCCTGACAAACCTATGAGTGAGTGGACTCCCACCGAGTCGGATGCTCACAAGTTCAACTTTAGGGCATTGAATGTCATAGCTAGTGGCTTAGCCTTGGATGAGTTTAGGAGGATAGCTCATCTCAAGATAGCAAAGGAAGTGTGGAAGCTTCTCTCAGTTACCCATAAGGGTACAAGCACTGTAAAGATGTATAAGCTTCAATATATACAACACAACTTAAAGCTCTTAGAATGGATAAAGATGAAGAAATTTCCAAATTTAATGCCAAGTTGTCAAACTTTGTGAACATCATGAGGAGTCTAAGTGAGGACATCCCCGAGTCCAAAGTGGTTAGGAAAATACCTAGGTCCCTACCCAAAAGGTTTAGGCCTAAGGTCACCACCATAGAGGAGGGCAAAGACCTAGAATTCATGAAGTTAGAGGATTTGATTGGCTCACTTCAAACATTTGAACCAACCATAAAGGAACCTACCAAGAAGAAGAGCATTGCCCTTAAGATAGAAGAGCCCTCTGAATCAAATGAAAATTCGGATGATGACTTGGCCCTTTTTGCCAAAAGGTTCAAGAAGTTCTTTAAGAGAAATACTAAGGAATACTCCAAGAACAAGCAATTGAGAAAGTCCTATCCCAGATATAAAAAGAAAAAGAACTTTTCCAAAAAAACTACCCATTTGTTATGAATGCAAAGGTAGGGAGCACATTGCCAAAAATTGTGGCAATAAAAAGAATAAGTACAAGTTAAAGGGCAAGACCATGGAAACTACATGGGATGATGAGTCCAAGACTTTGGAACATGAATCCCAAAGCAGTGAGGAAGCTCCCTCATAAGAGATCAAGGCTTTTATGGCCTTTGAAAGTCCCATGAGTTCACTATTGGAATCTAGTGACACAAGTGA
>JAOXJP010228234.1:0-11158 GCA_025762735.1 Platanus orientalis | reverse complement strand
AGGTGAGAGGAAAAGAATTATAGATAATATTTTTTTTACTACTATAATAATATACTAAATTGAAGATAGATGATGTAGTTGACTTCATCAACAGATGTAGCTTAACACTCCTCCTATCATACAAATGGACTATGAGTCACTGATCTAGGCTACTTAGTTAGCTAGTTATCTCCTAAATGAGCACTTTTACTCAGTAATGACCTCCTTATTGGAATATGTCCATATGAGCCGCCTGTGATACTTGTATATTTATTTATTTATTTTTGCAAGCAATTGGGTTAGGCTACTAGTTTAGCGGATGGGTGCTTTTAGTTAGTAATGACCCTCTTGTTAGATTATGTCCATAATTGTTGCCTATAATAGTTAAATATTTATTTATTTTTCCAAGCAATTGGGTTAGCATCTTCTAGGTTAGGGGATCAATGCTAGGTTTGACATTAACACAGACTTAACAAACTAAGTAAGCTACATCTTCATCACTTGTCTATTTTTTCTTATCATTTACCATAATCTAAAGCCTAATGACTGTACTTAATTTAACAATTGCAAGAATTTCCACTTTCAAGAAACCAAAACCACATAACCAAATAGAATCTAACCATACTCTAGCCCAAGTTGGCTGTAATTGATCACCAATATGTACCCTATGTTCACTCAAATAAAGATTCCAGTAGGAAACAAGAAGAGAAAAAGGAAATAAGGAATTTGATCTTACTGAGCTCTTCATTTCCTTCGGGTGAGTATTGATGGAAGCTGTTAGAAGTTTCACTGACATTTCTTTGGGGTGTAAAAACTTCCTACTCCTTTCTATGCTTGGCTTCCAAATACTCAAAGATAAGAGCTCTGAGGTTCACCTTATTGTTAGTTGGCTGCAATCTAGTCTTTTGATTCATGGAACACCCTGCTACAATAGGGTGCACTCCTTTCGTACCTAAGAACACATCTAATCTTGAGTTCACTTCCTTTGCCAAATTACTTTTTGAAAAATGCCTTTTGTAATTATATTTCGATCAGACATCTTACAACAAGGTAATTAGTAACCACACCCTTACTCATGACCATCTGACACCTACTAGTGTGTTTCCCCAAATCTATTGATTCATAGAGTTCTCTTCGATTCCAAAATTCTGCCGAGAAACCCAAGCATGTACATGGATGGGATGTCAAAGAGACAACTCAGGCTTTTATAGAGTTGAAGCGTAGATTTCTCAATTAATATTGTGGACAGGATGGTTGCTAGAAGGCGATACCAGAACGTGTGATGAGAGAGAGGTGCTCGGTTAAAAAAAACCATAATAAATTTCTTTCATTTGAAGGATAATTTGAAATATGGCTTCACAAACTGCACTTTCCTAGGTTGGTTGACTTGCATGGATAAGAGAGAGCTATGAAGAAGACTGCCATTGCTATCCTCTGCACCCCCTTAAAATGTTATGGTGTTTTGTTTTAGAGAGAGAGAGAATGTGAATAATATGCCCTTCTGAAATGACAAAATTATTGCCAAAATCTAAACAAATTAGCTTATCATTTGCCACTCGTTCATAGCTCACCTGCCTTCTCCACACAAGCAGTCCTGAGAGATGCACATGACTTTCTCATAATCTAGAAGATGCTAACACAACAAAGATGTTCATAGCTCACCTTTCACCTAACCAGCATTGCTCCTAAGCAGTGAAGATGCTCACGAATTTCTCATTAGCCTTTGCATCTTCCCTTCTCCTTCTCTTCAATTCAGCTACCTTTGTCTTGGCTTTCTCTAGCTTGTAGCAAAGCTCAGACATCCCATTGTTGGGTTCTCCTTTCTGCATTCTCCACACAAGCAGTCCCAAGAGATGCACACTGCCTAGAAGCATTTTCTCTCATTTTTCTGATCATTGCACATCATGTATATCAGGTTTTGAGAGGAGTCTGAGGGCAACAAATGCACATGAAACACCAACGTACATATGATACAAGCTTTCCATTTTGTCTTCTGAGATATAATTACATGAAGCTGAGACTGCCTTCTCATCCATTATTCAAGAATTTGCTGCTGCTCCTCCTCCTTTGGAAAAAGAATGTCATGGATACAAGTTAGAATTCACATAATTAATTGTATCTATTTTTTTAGCATCCATTTATAAAGTAAAAGTAAATGTGTTTATTTGTGTAGAGAACATGCCAATTGATAAAAGTTGGATTCATCTTGATAAAAGATTGCCTTAGTATGAAAAAGGAGTAGATAATTTTCTAGACGTTGCATTTTCTTGTCTTGAAGTAGAGGATATAATTGCCATAATTTATACCATTTGACTTGGGACAAAGTTAAATATCATTTGTTGTATTATGGAATGGATGAGATGTATGATCCATGGGTACATAACGGGGAGGGTTTATATGGTACATCGTCAGATGATGAAGGAGATGATGTTGATGATAGAGAAGATGAAGTCAAATATAATGTCATGCCTGAAAGACAAGATGATGCTCAAACATTTGAAATGTTATATGACATCCATAGAGGTGAGCAGTGGGGAGGCGCAACTTTTGGTGTTGATGATGAATGGAATACTCGAGGTCCTGAGAAGCTAAGTGCTGAAGCTCAAAAGTTTTTTAAATTGTTGAATGATGCTGAGCAAAAGTTGTTTTTGGACTATGAGGGTTTCTCGAAGTTATTGTTCATTATGGAGTTATTTTAAATGAAGTGTCTCAATGGTTTAAGAAATGCATCGCTGCACTCATTGTTTAAACTATTTAAAAAAGTACTCTCAAAGGGTAACACAGTTCCGGAATCTATATATGAGGCTAAAAAAATCATTTGAGATCTTGGACTTGATTATGTGAAAATATATGCATGCATTAATGATTGCATACTATATCGGAATGAGCATGCCAAGGCAAATCGGTGTCCGATGTTTGGGGAATCAAGATGGAAATTTGATAGAGGCTATGGAGATATTGAGTTGAACTCATCTAGCTCAAAAAGGAATAAGATCCCTTATAAGATCTTACAATACTTTCCTTTAAAATCGAGGCTACAAAAGTTATTTATGTCTCCATAGATAGTTGAGGCAATAAGGTGGCACAAAGAGAAGTGTGTCGATGATGGATTGTTAAGGCATCCTACAGATTCCGTTGGATGGAAAAATTGTGATGAGAAACATAAGCCCTTTGCCTCAGATCCTCGTAATGTTAGGCTTGGATTAACAAGTGATGGGTTCAATCCTTTCGGGACCATGAGTATTGCTTAATAGTACATGGTCAGTTGTTGTTATTACATACAATTTACTATCATGGATGTGTATGAAGCATCTATTTTTCATGATGTCGATGCTCATATCTAGTCCAAAATCTACAGGAAATGATATGATGTATACCTACAACCATTGATAGAGGAGTTAAATGATATGTGGGAAGTTGGAATTGAGACTTATGATGCCTCATTAAAGCATAATTTTTGGCTGCATGCAGTAGTGTTATGGACCATGAATGATTTTCCTACATATGCAAAGATGTCTGGATGGAGCACCAAAGGAGCCTTAGCATGTCCTTGTTGCAATAAGGACACTTGTTCCAAAAGATTGAAGTATGGATGCAAGTATTGTTACGTGGGTCATTGTCGTTTCTTGCCACTTGAACACCTATGGCAGAAAAATAAGAGTACTTTTGATAATCAAAAGGAATATAAACTTGCGCCTAAGTCACTACCTGGGGATCATGTGCTTGAGCAATATGATGGTTTTGAACAAGTAACTTTTGGGATGTTTATGAGGAAGAGAAAACGAGATGTTAATAGAAATGACAATTGGAGGAAGAAGAGTATTTTTTGCAAGTTGTCATATTGGAAAACACTGTTGTTGCGCCATAATTTGGATGTTATGCACGTGGAGAAGAATCTATGTGATAATTTGTTGGAACATTGTTGAAACTAGAAGGGAAAACTAAAGATAACACAAATGCTCCTCTTGATCTCAAATATATGAGTATAAGGAAGGAACTTCATCCTCTTGAGATTGAAAAACAAACTCATTTTTCCCCCTACATGGTACACATTATCTAATGATGAAAAGGTGGTCTTATGCCAATTTTTAAAGGAGATTAAGGTGCCAGATTCATATGTATAAAATATCTCTAAATGTGTACATTTTGAAGAGTGCAAAATATATGGATTAAAGAGTCATGATAGCTATGTTCTGTTCCAATGTCTACTGTCACTTGCATTACATGGTCTTTTGCCTAAGGATGTGTGTGATCCACTAATTGAGTTTAGCATTTTATTCGAAAGGTTGTGTTCCAAAGTAATAAAGGTGGATGAGTTGGAGAAAATGGATTCTTAAATTGCGGTAACACTTTGTAAGTTGGAAATGATATTTCCACCAGCGTTTTTTGATGTTATGGTTCATTTGCCTATTCATCTAGCGGGTGAAGCCAAGATTGCTAAGCCAGTTCAATATAGGTGGATGTATCCTATTGAGAGGTTAGTATTTTATTGTGGGCTTTCTCGTATAAGTATTTATCTAATCTCACTAAAATTTTATTTCCAATTCTAATGTTTGTACATTAATAGGTATTTGAGAACGCTTAAAAGTTATGTGTGTAACAAAGCTCATTCTGAAGGGTCAATTGCTGAAGGTTATATTACAGAAGAATGTATGATGTTTTGTTCGAGGTACTTGCATGATGTTGAGACAAAATTAAACCGACTTGAAAGAAACTTTGATGGTGGCCAAGGTGAATCTTACAAAGGATTGTCAGTATTTCGACAAAATGGTCGGCTTTTTGTGGAGACACTATATGAAGAACTTAGTTTCTATGAGCACATGCAAGCTCATTTTTATGTGCTGCAAAGTTGCGAGGAAGTAAGACCATGGATTAAGTAAGTCACTTTTTCTTGTAGATTCTATGCATACTATTTCTAAGGTTAAACTATATTTCTTAAATGTTATGATTTTCTTTATTATTTGTATAGTAAACATATAGATGAGCTTAAGAGGGAGAGTAAGAAACATAAAGAAGAGGCATAAGGAGCAATTTCCTAATTGGTTTTGTGATTGTGTAAGTATATTTTAGGTTAAAACTATTAGTATAGTGATTTTATGGCATAATATGCATTAATTTCTTATTCATAAATTCTTATAGGTTGTACAATTGCGTAAAGAAGGGAATGATCAAGTGAATGATCAATTGTGGTCATTAGCCCAAGGTCCTGATAGGCGCACATATTTTTAGAAAGGGTACATCGTCAATGGTTTTAGGTTTCATACAAAAGAGGTTGAGAAAAACCTGAAAACTCAAAACTGTGGAGTGATTGTGAAGGGTGATGAAGTCACTAGCAATGTGAATTATCATGGTGTGATTACACACATTATTCAACTTCAATATTTGGGAAGGGAACATGTTGTTATGTTCATATGTGATTGGTTTGAAGTTCCTCACCATAGCAAGACTCAAGGCAGGGGATATAAGAAAGATGAGTATGGGCTAATCAGTCTCAACATCATGCACATTTGCTTTAAGGATGAACCTTTCATATTAGCGTCTCAAGCTCAACAAGTATATTATGTGAAAGATATTAAAAATCCAAACTTGCATATCGTGGTGAGGGCAACACGTAGAAATTTCTTTGATATACCCTTTAAGGAAAGGAATGAGTAGGATAAGAATACTATTGATATGGTACCATACCAGCAAATTGAATTAGCAAACACTATTCATGGCCCTATATACACATTAAATGATGATGATGGTGATATGCTTAATTTGAGTAGAGATGACATCGATGGATTAAGTGTTGATGCGGATGTTATGTTCAAAATTCAAGACAAGGTGGAAGAGGAAGAGAATGATGACAGTGATATAGAAGCCGATGATACCTCAAGTGATAATGATGTGATCGGTGACATAGATGATAACATGATGGATGATGACATGGATTAATGTTGATGTTTTGTTTTTTTTCTTTTGAAGCTTGTTGCTTGGTAGAAATGATTCAGTACTATGTATGTAGTTTTGGAGTTTTTAAAACATGATGATTTTGGAAATTGAAGTTTTGAAGCTTTGTTTTAGTTGTATGTAGTTCAGATGCAATTTTAGAAACTTGGTGATTCTGCAGTTGAAGTTTTGAAGTTTTGTTTTAGTTGTGTGTAGTTCAGAAGCCTGTTGTTTGGTACATACCAAACAATCATCTGCTCTAAAGTATTGCACCTGAACGGTAACATTCTTGCATGTTTAATATGATCATCTGCTCGAAAACCCAAGCATGGTAAGATTCTTGTCATGCTTAATATGTTCATTACTTTTTCAGGTGTTAGACAATAAATTTGTATTTGTCTTTTACAAATTTATGTAGAAGTTTTATTTTAGTTGTGTGTAGTCCTCTTTATTTTTTCTTTTAGCTTTTACTTGTGTGTTATTTTCTTAAATTCTATTGCTAGATTGGGTTGTATTTCTTTAATTCTCAAAATTGGGCATGTCTTTCACTTTCTTGCTAATTGAGAATGTTTTTGTTCCTTAATCAATTAACCCCCTGATTGATTAAAATGATAAATTTATATTTGTTTTTTACGAGACTGTTGGACAGTAGAATGTAAACAATAAGAAACTGACAATTTGACTCTATATCACTATTTGTAACTCCATTAGTGGCACCAGTAGTTTTCCATTCTCAAAAGGGGAGAAAGATTATGTAGGTTAGTTATCCCTTCAACTGCTTAGATATTCTCTAACTGAAGAAAAAGAGATTGAGACACCCATACTACCACATACCATCCCTCAAATCGAAACATGTCTTCACATTCGGAGGAGTAAGGCCCACTTTTAACGCTTTCCAGGTTGAATGCCAAGAAAAGCACCCTACTTGGCTTAAAAGAACATGATTCAATGACTCGTCTGAGACAATAACAATTTTCACACATCATTTCTCTTTATTTATTACTTTTAATTTTTTTATAGAATAGAAAGATAAAGACATACCCACATAGACAGACTTGTCCAAGTTGTCCACAAGATGAAATTTTAACATTTAACAACACTTAATCACAGACTCCAACTAGCCCATTTCAGTGTAGAACTTGCTCCAGACTAGTTGGCAAGGTCATTTGTGCTATGAAGTTGAGGTGCCTTTTATAAGGTCATAGATTTTTCTTTGTTCTCATGTATGAAACAAAGAAAAAACAGACTTGGTTTTCAATACTTACATAATCATGGACTCTTTGATGAAATACTTTAGCATGTTAGAAATTTTCAATTTGTGGATGCCATGTCACTGGTATCTGCCTGTGACATATCTATCAAACAACTTGATTTCCTCTAGTGCCTCAACACTGGCTACTTCACAAATAAAACCATTACCCAAGGAGATAACACCCTCCTTTTCTTGGAATGTATTAAATATTCTTTCTAAGAGAAAGCATAGACAAAACTTTGTAAATCTAGTATCTGCTCATCAAATTAACTATCAGTACATATGGAGACTGTGAGACATATATATTGGATTCTTCATCGTTCTGTTCCGTCACCGCTAGTGATATCACATTCAAAGAACTATTATCATTCTTCTTAATGCTTTGCAGATAATCTCTCCTGGAGTGACCCATACTTTTGCAAAGGTAGCATTACATCTTGCCTTTTCTTTTGGACTTGGATCTTAACCTATATTTACTTGATTCTTTCTTTAATTGCTTTCTCTTATGAGAATTATTTATTTTTTGTATTTCAATTAAATTCATTGTTACTTTAAATTTTGAGAATTATTAGAGAAAAATGAAGGACCTTGGTGAAAACTAAACGTTTATTTATTTATATATTTTTTATTTTAATCTGAAAAGTTAGAACGATAGGTTTACTGGGAATTGGTAGTTTCTCAAACTAGACTGTTGTTATGAACTCTTTCAATTACCCATTAAACTTTAACCCACATCTTGATTTCTGCAGTTTACTTAATTCTCCTGAGGAAAAATTCAGAGCTTGGCTGATTTGAAGTTTTTTGGTGTGTTCTATATCAAAGAGAAACGAGTTTGGATCAACAAAATTTCAAAATTTTCTTTTACACTTGATTTTTGGCAGAGACCATGGTTTTTGATTTGGATCCTTTTGCTGATATTCTTCCTGAGCCTGCCAGTAGTAATGGTGAGTACTATCTCCTCACCAGCCAACCTTATTTTTGGGTCCTCTTTGTCTGAATGGACTGAATTGATGGTGAATATTTTATTGGCAGCTCGGGCTGGGGGCAAGTTCCAACCCAAGGTTAAACCCAGGCCCAGAAAGGAAACCTCTGTTACACATCCTACCAGTCTCCCCATTGTTTCAAAGGAAAAGTGTGTCACTACAGCCTCTGGTCTCTATGATGCTACAAAGGAATATCCCATCATAACACCTGCCACTCTTCAAGATACTACAGAATCTGTTTCTTCTTTTCTGTATCCTGCGGAGAGGGAATCGACTCATCCGGCCTTTTCTTCAGTAGATACCACTATCATTAAGCCATGTACCACTACACTTGAAGATCCTTCCTCCAAGCTTCTTGGAATTAAAGAACTAGTGAATGAAAGTGAGGCTTCACATCCAGGAATGCTACTGTCTGTTGGTATTGGAGGCTCTGAACCAGTGGACCCTTTAACCCAAACTGCTGTGACCACAGGGGATGTGGACTCTACAGGTGCTCTGCATTCAGAAGTTGTAATCTTGGAAACCCATTTAGGTTTGCAGTCTAGCTTTGAAAGATTTGGAGGAGAGGTAAAGATTCTTTCTTTTGTTTTCTGGTTTTGAATCTTCCTGAACTTTTTAAGTAACTTTTACCACTTTCAGACGGCAGATATCTTTTCTGAGTTGGAATCTCTTGGCGATATTCTCTCTCAGTCAACCTCTGCAACTGGTTAGTAAACCTTCTTCACCTAGTGGATGATTTACCAATTCCTTCTTCACCATTTTGACCCCTTACTGTATTTTGTTAGCAGTAAATACTGTGAACAAGTTCCATCCTGAGGTCAAAGTGAATGCACGGCCAGGAAACAAGGTCGTAATGCTACATTCAGTTAGCACTAATGAGGGGGGTCTTATTTCTTCCCTAGAGGCCCCTATCCTTCAAGGGTCGGGTACTCGGGACTTGGAGGAAAGACTTAGTCTTCCAGTTCTTTCTTCTGTCAATTCCTCGACATTTAGGGCTTATAGCATTGCACCTAATGACATGTCCTGTGAAGTTCTTGTGTCAAAAGAGCCAGTAAATAGCAGAGAAGATGTGGTGCACATTGACAATGTAGATTTGCGGATGGATAGTGGAAGGTCAGAAAGAGAGGTAAAGATTTTGTTTTTTCTATACCTTGTTTTTGTGTTCTTCTTCTGGGATTAATGTGGAGAGAAATTTTTCTTGCTTTCAGGAACAACAGGCATCCCCTGGTTTGGAAACTGTTGACATTTTTCCGAAGGCCACCACCACCTGTAGTGAGTAACAAAACTCAGCTGCCTACAATCTCTCTTTAACTTCTATCATGCTGCTTTTAGCTTTGAATTAAATTAACTCTGGTAGCAGTTCAGGGTACTGGTTAAACACAACCCAAGCCTATGGTTCAAACCAAAAATAAAAAGCCCATCTCTTATGTCATTCTTTCTGATGCAGTGGAGTCTGTTTCTTGTCCACGGGATGCTCAGTCGAATCCTCCTGAAGTTGAATATTTAGATGAGGGTAGTCCAGCAATTCCACCTGATGGTTTTCTTGATTTCTCGACCATTAGTCTTTCTGATTCTGCACCTGCAGACCCTCCTGTTGAACTCCCAGGGACTGAAGGGCTTATGCACCCTCCTGGGGCATCTAGGTCATTTGCTGCCAACCCTGAGAAAGTTGTTGACTCACAGTCTGTTCCTGGAATGTCAGTAAGAGAGGTAATGTTCTCAATATCTGTGGTAGATTGTAGAATTATTTATTTGGCATGAAATAAACATTTATATACCTTTTAATCTGATCGTATCCCTTTCCTTTCTACTTTTTGGGTTTCTCAGACTAGGAAAATTAAGACTTCAACAGTATCGGAAGAAACAGCAAGGAAGGTTCATTCTCAGAATTTTGAAGAACTTTCTCATCATGCCCAGGATGAAAGACCTGTATCAGCAGCTGCTTTCGAGAATGAAGCTAGAAAATCATCTAGGCAACTGAGAAAGAGGAAAACTGTTTGTATTCCTGCTGACGAGATAGAAGACGGGATTCATGAAAATGGAAATGTCTCTAATGAACCTTCTATTAATTCTGACATGGATGATTATGAGTATAACAATGATGACGACGACATCGATGATGATGATGAATATAGAGGGGAGGATACATCAAGAAAAAGAAGGGCACCAAGAAAATCGAAAAAGCATGCGGCTAAAAATGAGAAACCAGTTCGAAGATGTAAAAAGGCATCTGAAGGACCAGCTCCATTAAATAAAGAACCTCCAAAAAAATTCTCTCATTCTACTCGACGAAACAGAAGGCGAGGTAACTGGAATTTCTGGTCCTTTGAGTTTCTTAAATTTGCTGTTTTCTTATGAGTATATTAATGCTGAGATATATCTTCTCCATATTTCATACTCCATCAACTTCTGTTTTTCTAGTGGACAAGGTTTTGCTTGAAACCCCAGAGGATGAAATTAATCCCCAACAGCTAATAATTAAGGATCTCATCAAGCTCGCAGAGGCTAAGGAACGGATATCGGTACGTATTTTGCTTGTCTTTTTGTTTAATGAGTGTTTCTAATAGTAACATCGTGTTGTTATCTTCCACTGCATAACATTTTCTTAATCAAGTTGAATTATAATGTGCTAGTTTCAGCATCATTACTTATTTAGCCCAACTATCTCACACTCTTTCTTGTATTTTTCCCAGAATAAAGAAGCGGCAGCATTGAAGAAGGCCTTTCCCAATCAAAGGTAATTTTGTGTATACTAGGAAGTGCTATTAAAATTATTATTTCATTAGCTGCTGCTTATGGGTTTATGTATGAGTGTTGTACATAGTGCAATGAACAACACTCAACATTTTTTTTGAAGGAAAAAACTCTGAAGGATCCCCACTAATATGAATGATTTATTGTGCATCTAAAAAACACAAAAACTCTCATCTTTCTCTGCTTGTTTGTGTGTGTGTGTGTGTGTTGTGGGGGGGGGGGGGGGGGGATACACAAATCTGGAACAAATAAATGGTAA
>JAOXJP010228233.1:0-11158 GCA_025762735.1 Platanus orientalis | reverse complement strand
CAGACACTTGCAATTTAGATTCAGTAATAGGCAGGATAGAAAGAAAAGAAGAGGGTGATCTGGTTCAGGACTTTGTTCAGACAGTGGTTGGGCAATAGGGTAAATTGATTCTGATTTGAGGTAACACAGTAGGTTAACTGTGGGTTGTTATGGGTTTAATATTAAGACAGATTTTGGATAGGTTGGGATTGGTTATAATGCTGAGACAGTATGGTATATGTGTGGATAAATTGGCTGGTCAAACAAAATCAGATGATCAAAAATAGCAATAGATGTAATCTAAAAATGAAATAATAATCTTATTGAGATGAGAACTCAAACACCCAAGTAGGGGTTTGTTGACAGTTGACAGTAAGTTATTTGAGACACTAGCATTGGATCAATGCTAGTGTTTACTTCTTAAAGTAGACTTTAGGAAAACGATTCTTAAAGTAGACTTTAGGAAGCATTTAAAAAACGCTGCCTAAAGTCTGCGACTTTTTGCGACGCACGTCAAAACAACACTTAGAAAACAGTCTTTATAACTATAGGGAGCATTTTTTAAATGCTCCAAAAGGTGTTTTTTTGTGGTAGTGACAATCTATGAAATCAATAATAAAACTAAATCATTTATGATTTTCCACCTAATTCTACTAAGGTTATTGCATGGGCTAACCCATGACCCAAACCAACTTGTTGGGCCAACCATATGTCCAAGAAAACCAAAACCTGGTTTATGTGAAACCCATATGCAGCTTGCATCACATGTCATAATCAATCAACACATGTACAAGCACGTGATCAAGTAGAAGACTAGTGAGGGATATTGACCCCAACACATGTACAAACACTAGCTTTCTTGAAAACTTTAGGGAACCAATTTTATCTAAGAAATAGAAAGCTAGGTTTATGTGTAAGTGCACAAGCACTCCATATTTACCTAATGATCCAATTATTTTGGATTTTTTATTTGATCACCTATCTATCCATTAGTTTGAATAGGGTTGTAAATGGAGTGAATTCGAAGTTAATTAGATACATCCATATTTGTATTCGTTTAGTTAATCGAATATTGGATTCAAATTCGAATATCTGTGGGTATATAAAAAAGAATCTGTATTTGTATTTGTTTACTTAATGAATACTGAATACAAATTTGGGTATAACCGATTACATAAGCTATTAGAAAACTAAGGTTTTGAGTGGTGACACATATTTTTGGGCTGAAAATATGGGTTGAGGGAGAGAAGTGAAGAGGGATGGAACTATTAGTAGAAACAATAAGAAGAGTAGGGATTAGAATACCCTAGAGACAAATAAGAAGATGTTGGAGATTTTTGTGTTTCTAAATCAAGAATGGAGGTGAAAATGATGAAGATTATATAATGATTACCAAGATAATAATGACCTGGTAACTATAGAGATAGAAGATGATTAGTAGAATTCAACTATTAAAGGAGAGCTGGCTACTAGGGAGGTTTCAACTAATGGTTTTTACTAATATAGATACAATATTCTATGTAACCGGTCTTTTAATGTGTATCATCTTATAGATAACATTAATTTAGAATACAAATGTGTGTGTGTGTGTGTGTGTGTGTGTGTGTGTGTGTGTGTGGTGTGTGTTAAACAAATATGAATATTTAAACGAATCGGGTATGATGCATCCATATTCTCCTTAAGCGAATCAAATATGAACTGGATACAGATGCTTAGGTGGATAGTTGATAGTGCTAATTTTGAGATGATTGTAAATGATATACTGCCCCTTTTGTTGAATTCTAGAGCCAATCAAACCATTGATAGTGACAATTTGATTATTTTTTTACTATTTATAGTTCAACTTGGAATGTGATGAGAGAGAGAGAGATTAATGTGATCATTTTACAAGGAAATCATATACTATAAAGATCTTCAAGAACATATGGAAAAAATGATCAATCAAGACTAGTTAAAGATGAAACCTTCATGTGGTTATGTTTACACCGAAAAAGTGTAGGACAAAATTGTGAAGTATTTGGATTCTGGTTATGTTTACACCGAAAAAGTGTAGGACAAAATTGTGAAGTATTTGGATTCTATGAAAGTAGTGGCCCCAAAATAGAGAGAACATGGAAGAGATTGAAAATTATAAGAGATGGACATGTGGTGAAAGGAACATTCATGATAAATAGTTCCAAAACATGGATACATAGCACAAAAATGAGGAAACATCTAGAGCAACAACTTTAGGTAGTTATCTAACTACCCATTTTCAAATTGCAAAGCATGGAAAAAATCATAAGATAGGTGGCAAGACACAAGGAGGAGGTTTCTATAATTGAATGGAGGTTGATAAAGCAGGGGACAAGTTGCAACAAACATGAAATATATATTTAGAAGATAACTATAAAGAAACTACCCTTCTTTATCTATAAATATAATAGAAATGTGGGGACTGGAATAAAACATGGGACAATTAGACATTTCGAAGAATTGGCACATAGCCAAGGAGAGAAAAGAAGGAAGAAATATGTGGAAACAATGAGTAGGCGATACATGGGAAGGTAGTTACAAATTCAAATATGGGAGGAAACTAGCACCAATTACCCTAAACGTGAGTATCATGGGTAAGGGCGGTGCCAATTCGTGTTGGTAGGTAGGGTTAGTGTCGTGTCAAGGCGGGTTAACCTGAACCCAATCCATTTATTAATCGGGTCTAAGTGGGTGACCCAAAATATGTTTACACCCAACCCTAATCCACTTTATTTCTTGTTGTGTCTTGTTGGGTTCGTGGGTTATGTGGTAATTTGTGATGGCGGATCAGATTCATGTTGTACCAAGTTATAGTTATATAACTATATGGGAACATGACCCATTTGTTAATCGTGTCAAAGCGGGTTGACCCGCTTTGACCCAAAACACGTTTATACTCAACCCTAACCCGTTTTATTTCATGTTGGGTCATGTCCGGTTCACAGGTCATGTCAAAAATTGCCACCCCTAATCATGGGTGTTAGCACCCAAATTTTGAGTCGGGTTAGCTACTAGAATGAATAAGTACATCAAAGTAGTATTTAGAATGAGACCTTAGGCAAACCCAGTTTAGGGAGATCAAGCCTAGACTCTAGCAGGTTAGACATCCCTTGTGAAGTTTTCCCTGGATATTTTGATCGCAAAAAAGTATCATCTATATCATGTCAAAATACACCTTTCCCAGTCAAACCCTAATTCTTCGAGAAGCATCAATAGGTCTACAAGGGTCCAAACTTAAGATTACCAATCTCATTACCTTCAAAATTATCTAGCTTCCATAAACCTTCTCACAACAAAGCATCATAGGCAGAGAAATTACAATTTTACCATTTCACCTTTAAAACAACTCATTTGGACCCTAGAGAAACCTCTAAAGCTTTTTCCGTCACTTAAGTAATACCACATCAAATCCTGCACACTCTAATTTTAGCCATTTTCAAAGAATTGTCCTTAAAATGGATCCTCTTCAAATCTAGCAGCAACCAATTCCTCAATTTCCTTAAAAATCAAAGATTTTCTAGTCTATTTGTGACCTTCAAAGATCCTTCAAAAGTTCACCCGACATCTGAATTTAGAAAATTCAGTGGTTGTCTCTTAGTTTTTGTCTTACCTTTGATAAGCCATATTTCGATTAAAACCATTTGAGACCTCAAACCATTCCAATACCTCAAATCTTCTCGAAGCATACCAAGACAGTTCTTGATGTACTTGACCCTCAATGAGCCTCGAGAGTTCCCTAGACAACTAAATCTTGAATAATCAACAGTCATCTCTCTGGATTTACAAAGCCTTCAAAAAGTTTTTTAATAATTATAGTCATTTACAAGACTGATCTACTCCAATCCCTTTATTTACTTCCAAATAAGTTAACACAATTAGAAAAACTGTCGAGTAATTCACCAAAGATCCAAAATTCAGCCTATCAGTGGTCATCTCTCAATAACTCCAATGTCCTAACAAGACTGTCACCCTGGGCCATGTCATCTAGAAACTCTATAAGCCTCAATCACTACATTTTGTCCTAATTAGGACAAATCACTCTTTATCTGGTTTTGACACACGGTGAACCCCCAAGCATTCCCTTGGAACTAAATTCTGCAAGGTCAGACCTATTTTCTCAGTTTATTTCTACCTTTGAAAGATTAGCTACCAAAGGGAGTCAATTATAGACCTAAGCTAGCCAAAAATCCTCATTCTTCAATGAACTATAATTAGTTTGCTCCACTAAGTGACCCCCCTTCAAAAAGTTCTCAAAGATTGTTCAAGAATTTAAAGGCCAGCCTGTTAATTCCTATGGCTCCAAGACTTTTAGACCTTTAATGCGCTATGACCCATCAATTTTTCATGGCAAGCTTAACCAACTCCAATGACATTTTTAGTCAAGATTTTTCACTTGTTAAAAGAGGATTTTGAGCGTAATTTCCTACTCAACTTTTGGTTTTAAGAATGGTTTAAACATATATCTCGCAAAGCCCAAGGGTCACCTTTTATCTCAATATCTCATAGATCAATTTGACCATCTTACCCTTCTAGGAAATATTTGAGAGATTTTGAGATCAATCAAGCCCTAATTTCCCCAACCTGCACTCATTGTAATCCATTTTTCAATTAAACCAATGCGACCGAAATATTTGAGACGTCAAAAGTGTACTTTGAGTTTGCATGTTTTTTAACACAAGAACCCAAAAAGTAAGGTTACATAATAAAGGGCCTATTTCCCTTGAAATTTCTTTATTAGATATTAGTGAGCCAAAACTTTTTTAACTTTTAGCTCATGATTAATGCTCATAAATGCATTCACACTAAGGGCATTCACTTTAACCCTTAGATGAGGATCTCCCTTATGTACCCCCATGTACCCCATCTAAGATCAATCATATGAATTTCAATAATCCATACGATTCATCTCTAGCCCTTCATTCAACATAAATCATTTCACCCCTTGATTGCTCTTAACCAGTCAAAAGAACTTACTTATAAACTAAGTTTCATCTCTCACCCTTAATTTCTCTAAAGCCCAAACTCTATCCTAGCCACTCATTATAGCAAACCCTAATTCTAATCTCATCCCTAGACCATTTCACTTATCCATTCATCTTTTAATCCTAGCCCTTGGTTGCTCTCAAGCAATGGCATGATACCTTAACTTCTAAACTATCTAACGTTAGCCATTGATCTTCCTATGGCTCAAGGATAGATCTTAGCCCTTCAACCACACCCCCAAACCCCTATAAATACCCCCAATTTTGTGCTAAATGAGGATGACTTTTCAAGGAAAAATATGAAGGAAAGAAAAAGAAAGAAGAGGAAATGCCCTAAGCATCTAACCCTTGCCCCAACCCTTGGAAGAGGTAATCCTAAACCCTTTTTCTTAATGAATACTAGGTTAGATTCAATCATTTTATTTTCATATTATTTACATTCTACTATGATGTACAATACATGCCTCATGATTGCTTCTTGAAGGAGGATACAAGTGGAGATAAAACATGTCTCTGCAGGACTTATTTTTTACCATAATACCTTGTTAATTTTTTATTTTTTATTTTTTATTTTTTTGTGATTTTTGCAAGGATTGGAACGATCCCAAAATTTTAAGGTAGGCTCTTAGATTGGTAGCCTACATATATTAAACCTTTCATGATTTTTAGAGTATGTTTGGGCCTCAGATTAGTCCCCCCTAATCTAACCTAAAAACTATTTTTTGTGTTCCTTTCTTACCTACATCAGTGTAAAACTTTTTATGATTTTTGTAGTTCAAATTTGAACCTAATATTTTTCAAAAATACTCTCATGAGGTTCCTCTATGCCCATTGAAAGTTTTAGAAGGTTTAAATCCCTATATGTGGTCCAACCAGAGCAAAAAAACATGTTGTTGGATTTCTGTCTAGTCAGAAACTCCTAAATTTTAAGCAATTAAAATTTAGGCCTCAGGCCAAATGTTAAAGCGTATTGAAATTTAGGTGTTGGGTTAGGGGACCCACTTCAGTGAACTCTGAACCTCTCAAAGCTCACACACGGACACAAAATGTGTTTTGAACCCTAATGAGATATGATGTTCTTATGGGCCCCTGTTCCTCTATATGCCTAAATTTCCATTCTAAAAAATTCAAGCACCAGGCCTTAAAAATTTAGGCGTCAGTACAAATTCAGGCATTAGGCCTGAGATGGGATTTTCCATGTTTAAATTTCTATATTTCCTTTTTATAATTTCCTTGTATAATAGTTTAAATTCTATACGTACTTGTTTCATGTGCTAAAGCAGGTCCTCTGTCTCTCTACAAATCCCAAAAAAGTTTGGACCTCCATAAGGGGACCAAATTGAGAAGACTAGGTTGCTAGACCTAGACTTTTGTCCAATCACCAACGCCTAAATTTTAGTTGATTAAAATTCAGGCATCATGGAACATTCAAGCATTGGACCTGAGGGTTCATTTTTGGAATCTAAAGGTTCACATGAACCTGCATAGGATTATAAGAGGCCTAAATGACCAATTAAGGAGGAAATGATAGGCTTGTAGGCCGCTGTCATTCCCAACACTTGAATTTTTTATTCTGTAAAAATTCAGGCATTAGGATTAAAATTTAAGCGTTGAGAAAATTCTGGCATTAGGCCTATCTAGAATATTTTAGAAATTTCAATGTGGGACCATGGGCCAGCAAGGTCCAACATGAACATAGAGGAACCCCAAGACTGGTCTCTATGCAAAAAGTCCATAAAACCAAGCATGGGGTGCACTATTAGCCTTATGCCTGAATTTATATTTTGTAAAATTCAAGCATTAGGTATAAATTTAGGCATTGGATTTTAAAAATGAACATAGCTTACTCTAAATGGCACATACAATATTTATGAAAATCAATGACACGTATGCTACAAGAAGCCACCCTAAAAAGGTGGGTGGTTGGGGTACCTAACACCTTCCCCAATCGTAACAAAACAACTTATCCACTTCTTTGTAAACCAGACCGATTCAAAGAGTTAACCCCCTAGGCCTTTGGGTTTAGATTTCCTTTCTTTTAGAAAGAAAACCAATGTCCAACTCCATCGGTAAACCCAAATTGGTGGTGACTCCCAAAAAAGCCTGATCCATAGTCAACCATGTGATCACACACTAGAGGAAAGTAGGGACCCCCTTTTTTTTCTAAAATTTAGTCCAATAACCTATATTTTTAATACCACCTTGCTTGCTCATCATGAACCCTAAATAGTCATCATCCTTTAAACCCTAGACCTTACCTTAATACTTAAAAAGGAAGATCATAAATTTTATCTCTTGTCCTACATCATCCTTTCATCTTTTTTCCTCCCGTATTCTTCTTATTCTAATTACCTTTATTGTGTTGCTATAATACAATATATACTAAAAGATTCAAATTGCTAGCAATAAAAGAATCTATATAAGAATATAATATTAGAATTGGATTTTCTTAGACAACTTCTAATCCAAATTGCACCAATCAAACATAGGTAATTTGTACTTGTTTCTTCAAGTTTTCTTTCCCCATATATTCCCTTTCTTTTTCCTCAAGCTCCTCTTGATTCTTGTTCTTCCTTACTAGTTTATAGACAAAGATTCTTCACTGGTCTTATTAAAATCTCTATTAAAGAATCTTCAAAGGTTTAAAATTTTATATTTTCACATAGCGAACCTTATCTGAAATCAATGAACTTTTGACCATAGGATTCTCATAATAGTAGGGGTTTTTTGATAATTTTGGGGGTTTTTTTTCCTAGGTTTCTTTTACCCCTTTTCTCATTATTTTCTTGTCTAAATTCTTCTAATTCTCTCTATTGGATTTTCTTCTTAAATTTTTATATTTTTCTTAAAAGTTTTGATTACTTAAGTGTACTTAAGGATCAATCCTTGATTTGTTGCTTTTATTCTTGCTTTCCGTATATCTCCTTTGGACTTTAAATTGAGCCCTTAGTATCATATTACATCAATTTCGGTATCAAGTCTATTGTGCTACATCAACCATGGATGGTCTTATATTGGACTCTTGGTCCAAAAAATTATGGGTCTAAATATTCTGAAGGAAATCATGGTTGTCAAAGTGTTTTCTGCCACATTTTAGGACATTATAAGCCTTTTGTTTTAAGGAGGTAAAAAAAAGGAATAAACTACCTCCAAGTCATCTCACCAACTTAACTAACTTTGGATTTCATCCCAAAGACACCCACCTCTCAACAAGCTAGACTTCAGGTTTATAGCCAGTGAACCTAACGATTAAGTAGCATTAAAGAACTACTTCCCTTTCCTTCACTCCTTTTATTTGAACTTTTATTATAAATTGGGATTGATGTAGACAACATTATGTAACTTACATATGTGCCACCACACAACAAAGAAAGGTTCAAGTCTTGTATTATGTATGGGTTATTTTTGTAATAAGGTCAATAGTGTCATGGGTACTTTATATTTTTTGGTTTTTAGTTGTAATCCCTTTTTTGATGTTTTAGAGAGGTTATTCAGTTACCTTTCTAACGAGACTAAGATTGCACAAATCCGAGGTAATTTGGGAAAATTATGACCAAATTAATAAGGGGGTGTCAGTAAAAACGGAAATAATGTTTCTTTAGAAATTCTTAAGTTTTTAGAAAAATACTTCCACTATTTAAGAAATATGAGGGATAACATATTTTCCCTAATCAAGACTAGAGGATTTTAATATCAAACAACAACATGATAAACATCATCTAAAGAGATGGATATACATAAGGATTTAAGAAATACACTTTATCTTCAACAAGGAGATGATGAACAAATTATCTTGGAGCTTTGTGTTACTACCCCAAATCTTCTCCAAACCAAGAGAAAACATCCCAAGAAAAAAATATATCTTTCTTGTGTTATACTGTTTCTGTGTTGAGAGGAAGAGCTAGCCAAAGCAACAAAAATAATAATAATAATAATAATTAACCAGAGAGTAAAAATAAACCCCCTTAATTTTTTTCATTGGAAAGAGCAAAAGTAACAATTAATGTTCTCACCTATCACACACCAAAATGATCAAAAGACTTTTGGATTTCTAAGCCCTATGTGCATGCATGCCACACTCCAAATAGAGTGGTGGATCCCACTCATGGGAGGGAACCCTAACATTATCCAGTTATCATTTTTTATTTTCACTTGAGTTTTTCACATCTCAGGTGTGTGTATTTTTTGAACTTGAATGATCTGTTGAAATTTAACATCTTAGGTTGGGATCTAATGATCATCTAGGAACCAACTCTTAGGATTTAAATTCAATGAACTAACAAGCTATCTCATAAGGCTACTCTACCTAATTTCATTGTTTTTGGTTACATCTTTCAGTCAAGGGTGCAAGTTATGTTATATCTTTGATGAGATGCAAGGGTGGACGTGTATGTGTTTCATTGTGAAGAAAAGTTACAAATAGTTTTTTTCCTAATTAAGCAAAGTTTAGATGGAATGATTGACTAATAACTAGGTAAATTTCACTGTAACTTATACCATACATTGATTTCTTTGTAAGTAGTGATATCATTAGCCGGTCTACACAATTTCTCAACTTTGTTGGAGTAATCAATAGCATGGTTCTGTTCCCAGAGCATCACTACTTTTCAAGGCTTTATGGAATTAATTATTAGTTTGGTTGTGAATTTAGGAGTTAGACTTTAGTGGTAAATCATCTTTAATTTGAGTGTTTTTCTTGATTCAATGATGACTGTCTCTAAGATATATGCTAACTCTGCTTCCATATTGGCTAAACCTAAAGTGAACTTGGTCTGAACAACTCAAAAAAAAAAAAAAAACTCATCGCAAAGTCAACAAGTGGTAACTTATTTAGCAGGTACGTAGAAAATATAATGAATACATTTTCTAGCTATAAGTTTCTTTGTTACCTCATACTTGGGCATTTATGTCTATGTTATAAGCTTTTAATGATTTTTATGTAGCATAATACAAATTAAACATGTGTCACTAGCCTTGGAATTGAATACCTGATTTTGTTTGTTTAGTATATGTATATTTCATTTTTTTGTTGATGAGGCACTTTATAAGTGTCTAGGGGAAAACATAGTTGATGAAGTACCCTGAAGCATGTAAAACAAGTATTAGGGAGAAGAAGGCCATTGCTTCTGAATTGGTCATGTTCTCCTCTCTGTAAAAATTTACATTGGTGTCATGAATAACCAACTACTTTTAAATGGGAAATAATTTGAATTTCTATTTGGATGATGTCCCCTAACACCCATCATAGGCATGGAGAGACACATAACGGAAGAGAAAACTATGAATGATGAACATCTAGATGAAGAAATAGGGAAGTATGTAACTGCTATGGTAGCAATAGTAGGTGGCTTTATTGTAGCAGTAACAATAAACTATCAAACATACATTGATAAAGCATCCTAGGAAATGCACAACTCTTCGAGAGTTCGTAAAAATGGTCACTACTTTCAATAAGCATTGCAAAAACTTGTTAAAAGATGTCTTATTTTATAAACTTTGTATGTAACACCCTGCAATTCTTTTGGTGTGTTAGGAGACTAAGGACTAATCTCAAGGAATCAAATTGGATGAACTCAACCAAGAGGATCCATCTTGGACCTCTTGGGACCTAATTGGACCATTTAGAAGATTAGGGGAGTGTGGGGAAGGGTTTGGAACCCAAAAGAAGGAATTTAGGTGGAAAAGGACCCAAAAAATGTGGAAGCCCACAATCATGATCGATGATGATTGTGTTTTGACCAATTAAGACTGTAGAGAAACCCAATAGGATAAAACAATCACTGTCTAATCGGTTACGATTAAATCCTGATCAATCAGGATCTCAAAGAAATCAATACAGGACTTGTAGTTCTTGTCTAGATGATCAAGAATCTAATCCTGATTGATAAGGAATTCTTGATCTGCTTGGATTACTTCCTGATTAGTCATGTCAGGTCAAACATGAAAAGTTGCGAGAAAAAAAAAACTTTAGGGGCAATCTTGGAATTTGATCTCCCACTCGTGCACAAACCCCTATATGATGATTTGGAACTCTTAAATTTATGTCATTTAGCCTAAATGGAAAAAGAAAGAGAGAAGGAAATGAGAAAATAGAATAATCGAGAAAAGGGGAGGAACAGAGCTCCAAATTTGGGAGAGGTAAGCCCTAGGAATTGACCCCATGTGAGAAATCACTTAGATGT
>JAOXJP010228232.1:0-11158 GCA_025762735.1 Platanus orientalis | reverse complement strand
AAGGAATGTACTCATCCTTATTTTCCAGTATGGATAGTTATTCCCATTGAAGAATGGGGGTTTTGTGGTTAAGTAAGCTTCTTCTAGATTAGCCCTCTAGTAATCTTTGATCTTTCCACTCTGGTGGTCAAACCATTTGTGAGAAGCTTGCTCTAATATCAATTGAAAGTCCAGTAAAGTTCCTAAAGGGGGGTGAATAGGAAAATTCAATTTTAATTCCTTTTTTATTTACTTAATATTGTTTTACTTCGGTGAAGTTCTTTTGATAAGTAAATTAAATATCTATGAACCTATCATAGACCATGAGGTTCTGTCATACACTATAGTGTTACCTATAGCAAAGCTGGAACAGGGCTAATAGATTCTCTATACTAAATTTTGTGAGTCCTTTTAGTTCCAAGCATTATGTGCACAAGTACAATGGATAATCAATTGAAGTAATAAAATTAATGCAACAATCTCACGACAAATATTAAGCATACAACATGTTAAATTTATAGTGGTTTGGCATAAGGCGTAGCCCAGTTTCAAAAGCTCACACTGAGCTACATAATTTTATTAAGATTGAAGCAATTACAATCAAAGCTAAAATTAAGTAAGCCCTATCTACTACACTTGGTGTATCCAGCGAGTATGGTCTACACTTCTAATGTCTCTGGTGGAAGTGGTAAATCTGCATTATTGGTGTCTCTAGCGATAGTGTTGGGTCTATTCTCGGTGTCTCCTGCAAGAATGGTCTACACCTTTGATGAGGTGCTAGGTCTACACTACCAGTGTCTTCGACGGTAGTTCCAAACTCTTGGTGTCTCTGGTGAGAGTAATCACAAATAAATATTAAATTAACTTAGTATAATATACCTCTTTGAAGGTTGATGATGCTTATACACACAATGTGGGATCACTCCTTTTGACAAAGATATAACTTTCGAATCCCACTCGAGTTTCTAATAGAATAACTCTTGTTGTCACATCTTAAAGATATGCCTTAGCAAGAGCAAGAAGGTAGCTTTAAATTGGTCTCCCTCCTATCTCATTCTAGGGAGTTATGAGAACTTTTATGAAAATCAGAATCTCTCTCAGAACTTTGGAGAAGATTAAAGCAACATATTTCTTCAAAAATATTCAGAAACGTTATCTTTTGCTTTTTGTCGCTCACCCTAATATATAAAGAGCTTAGGACCTGTTGTCCATTGGATAGGAATTATCTATAATGGTTCTTTTAGATCCTCATTCATTATTTTTCATTTTTGCAAGATTTTATAGTCATTAGACTCGTTTCTGGCGAGTTCTATCACTTTGGATTGATCCAAAAGTACTAATTTCTTATAAAAACATAGCCGAGAACACCAAAGGTTTGGATCAATCCTACTATCCTGTAAAGCTCAGAAACTACATTTGGAGGGTTCTAATGACTTTGGGATCGTTCCTCTATGGTCTAGGAAGGTTCATAGGTCATCAAACCCCTTCCTTGGACCTTCAACTCCCATAGTTTAACTATTTTACCTTTTGGATCTTGAAATGGTTTGTGAATGCTTTGGGGTGCCTTGTGTGCTTATAGCTAGCTTTTCATAATGTCTTCTTGAGGTAGTTCTTGCAACTTCCAACCACGACTCTCTTAAACTATAACATGACTCCACACACACTTTAGTCTATACATTGCTTTATATTTTATATAGTTCATGGAGATTATAACACTTTGCATTAACAGTATATGGTTTATACTCTAATTCACTCGGGATTGGTGTCAGTGGGTCTTTGAAGTTACTTCAAATGTGAAATCGGGATAACTTTCAAACTTGATAGGTTTGAGGCCCAACTTGGGTCTTAAAATTCTAACTTGGTCCAATGGGTTTCTAAACCAGTCCATGGTTTATTTAAGATATGTGAAATAATAATTTTACCCTCATAAGAAAAAATTATAGTTTTTCCCTTACAGCATAACACGGGTTGTAACATTCCTCCAGTGTTGGATGGTAATGCAAGGATCGGTGCTAAAATCAAGCAATCCTTCAATTCTTGAAAACTTTTTTTATATGCCTCATTCCAATCAAACTTAGCATTCTTTTGTATCAGCTTAGTCAAAAGTCTAGCAATACTAAAAATCCTTCCACGAATCTCCTATATTAGCCAACCAATCCTAAAAAGCTACAAAATTTTTTGACACATTCGTAGGTCTAGACCAATTGACCACAGCCTCTACTTTCTTGGGGTCCACATAGATTCCATCCTTTGAGATTACATGTCCTAAGAAAACCACTTTATCTAACTAGAATTCACATTTTTTGAATTTAGCATATAACTTGTGGTCTCTTAGAGTTTGCAATGCTATCCTGAGATGCTCTTCATGTTCCTATGAGATCTTTGAGCATACCAGAATGTCATTAATGAACATTATAATAAGATGGTCTAAGTATGATCTAAACACCCTATTCATTAAGTCCATAAAATGTTGTAGGTAATTTTGTCAATTCCATGCCAAGTTTAGATGAGTTGTAACATGCTACTATTCTATGTAGTAGAGTCATTAAAGTGTAAGGACTTGAAGATCATGCACGAGCAACTCTTACAAGATACATCCACTCAAGAACTAAAGTTCCACAAGAAACTCAAGTCCATTCATTATAGAACTTCAAGAAATATACTGACATTAAACACTCTATACCAAAACAAGTATAAAGACAAGTTAAACGTGTCCAACAAATATATGTGCTCAAGGATGCCTCTATTTGACCATGGTGAGAATTAGGATGAATTTAATGACCAATATATGACCTTAGGAGTAATCTCGAACTACAACCTAAGTTAAAAAAAAAAAAAACTAAAGAAACAAAAAATTAAAAAGCTTGACTGGCTAGGTTTAAGCACTCGAATAGGTTTCAGTGCTCGAACTTGCTCAAGAAAACCTAACCAGCAATTGGATTTTCCTCGAGCACTCAAATGATGTGGTTCGAGCACTCGAATATCTGTTCTAAGTGCTTAAAAATCCCTAGATTTAGTTTTTTTTTTTTCAAATTTGAAATCAATAATGATTGTATTTTTTACAACTAGTAAAGAACCATTGGAACTTGAAAAAGATTATGTTTTTGCCCTACAAATAAAGGTCTAAAACCTTAGTACCAAAAATGAATGTAGAGGAATCATTGAATATCAAAAGAGAGAGAATTCTTAAAGGGGTTAAGGAAAATTTTGGGGGGCTTAAAGCTTGAAAAATCTTTCTCCATGCTGAGATATTGATTTATCTTTATGTGAGAAGATTCCCACACAAATAAAATTTGTTTCCATTGGAAAATCTACAATACATAGTTATGTTAGCAAGAAGAACCTCTTGTCTAGAGTCTTCTGAGAGCAACAAAGCTTCCACTCTTATTCTAGCTTAAAAAGCTCTTATAACTAATCACTATAGTTACATAAGCTTATCAAGAGGCCTGTGCACTATTGTCAAAAACCTTCTTCAAATCATCCATTTGTTGGAGACACTAAAAGTAGAGTCCACCAGAGACTCTAGGCTAGAGCACTCACCGGAGACACCGGATGCAAATCCTTCATTCATATGAGACATTACAAGAAGTTGAGTAAGTTTGTTGATTTACTTTTGTAATAATTTTATACTATTAATATAAAATAATCCAATTTCTATGAGAGAGTTATTATACAATGGATGTAGGCCAGAGTACTGAACCACTACAAATCTGTGTGTCTTTGTGTTGCTTGTTTCTTTGCTATCTTTTGGTTATATTTGCATTACTTTTGCAAGTTGTTCAACACAATCATTAAAGTTATCGAAGGTTGAGAATAGTGATAAAAAGAATCATTTAAACAACCTTAGGAAATTTATCAACACATCTCCTGCTCTGTTATAAGTAACACTATAGTGCATGACAGAGAACAATAGTTTATGATAAATTCATAATACCTAGATTTACTTGTGTATTCAATTCTGCTACATGTAAATTAAGTAAATCTAAAAAGTAAGTCTTAATAAAAATCAAGAAATTTTAATAGACTTGTAAATCCTATTCATCCCCCTCTAGGATTAATTGGGATTGGAATTTCAAGATCAATCTTGAAAAAAACCTTAGCACATTGCAATTGGTCAAATAGATCATCGATCTAGGTTAATGGATACTTGTTCTTCATTGTCACTTTGTTTAATTACCTATAATCAATGCACAAACTTATGATTCCATCCTTCTTCTTCACAAAAAATTAGGTGTTATAACACCCTAGATTTTCTTATGCGTTTAAATTATTTTTAAATCTTTGATTGAATTATAAACATAAAACCATGGAAGAACTTTGAAATTAGATGAAAAATAGTAAACTTGAGATTTAACTTATAAAAAATATTCCAAAAGAAAGGTCTTGAAGTTTAGAGTCCAATGCAACAACTGGTTCAAAAAACAAAGTCCTATAGAGAAAGAGCCATTTTAGTCTAGTAGCAAAATCATAAATAATCAAAAAATTTGGGAAAGTACTTGTTTTCAAAAGTATGATTGTAAAACATGTATAAGTTGTAAGTAAAAGTTGTGAGGTATCAAAAATCTATAATATACATGTTGTAGCAGTAGTTTAATGTTTTAAAAGAGGAAAAATCAGTTTTGAAAACTCTTAGAATTGCCTAGGTTGGGTCAAACTTCTGATTTTCTGATTTTCTGATTTTTTTACTTCAAATTTTATAATATTATGATATATACAATGGTTTCATGTTTCTAACTCTATTCTGCAATAAATAATGAAAAGGTTTATGAATTAAACCATGAGAAATCAATAAGGAATGAAGATAATGAAATAAATGTCTTGAAATTTTGAAAATTATGTTTAATATGAGTGTGATCCAAAAAGATACACTTATCTCTATTCTAAAAGCTATGAAAGCCATTAATGTTAAAAGTGAAAGATTTAAATTGAAGACCCCATGCCATCAAATGGATGTTTAATGGGGTCAAACCTAGGCCTAAACTAGAGCTTTGTATATGTGTGCCCGTACTCCATTAGGTTTAATGGTTCATTTAACCTTGTTCCAAGTGGTTAAATAATGGTTCCTCTATCTCTCTAACCCAAACACTAGGTGGTTATGAATTGGTGTAGAGGTCTTCCTTGGTAATGTGAAGCTTTGCAATGAAAGAAGATCAAGAAAAAGTGTGCATATGTACATGTAAAAACCTGATTTTTGAATTATTCTATTTCAACTTTGGTTTATATGTTAGAATGCTTGTTTTAGTACTCATATTTTTATTTTCAACTAAATAGTTAGTTTGATATCAGTACATTAGCTTTTGAACTATCATCATTATTATTAGTTTTTTTTCTCTTTATGAAAGATTATTGTCCTATGTTTCACCCATTGTTCGGTTCATGATAGGATTATGCTACTTACTAATCTTGTGACACTAATTGAGTTGACATTTGTTTTTCAAATGAGGAGCATGATATTTTAGAATCCATAGATGATATAGAGCATATTTTGGAGTAGTTGACTTAGTTATTTGATTTAACGAACATATTTTAGTTTTAGTTAAATTCTGTTAGTTTATTTCAGTTATGGTTTGCTAGTTTGATTCAATAAAGAGATTTATATTTAAGTAAGACCTATGAGATTGAAATGGTTCAATGGGGAATGAGAAAAAGACTTCCGCTGCTATGTGAATGAATGGATGGATAGATGGTAATACGTGAATGAATGAATGAATGTATGGTAATATGTGAATGAATGAATGAAAAAGAGAATATATATGAATGAATGAATGAAAAAGAGAATATATATATATTTCAACAGGTTATAGGTACAAATATGTTCAGGATATGATATTCATTTAATGTCCGAATCCAAATTCTATAGCCTCGAAAGGTATAGAGTTTGGGGTTGTGACACTTCTCCTTCTAAGTAGCAAGATGCCTCTACCCTTTCAGTCATAGGATCCCAAATAGACTTTGATGTAGCATTAGCCTTGAGCGGCAGACCAAAGTAGCTCACAGGCAACTTTGTTGTTTGACACCCTAGAAATTGAGTCAAAACTCGTATAGATTCAGATCCAATCCAATAAGCTTGCTCTTGTGAAGATTAATCTTAAGCCAGAAAACTGCTTCGAACATCAACACCTAACATATAAGATTTTTTACCTACAAGGTTGAGGCCTACAAGAAAAATAAAGATCATTTGCAAATTGGATTAACGAGATGGAGGGTCAGGTTGAGCCCCTCGACATCCTTGGATCAAACCCCTTTTTTTGGCTTTTACAACTAGACTACTCAAAATCTCCATTATGATATTGAATGAGAACGATGATAGGGGGGTCCCTTTTGCACAACCCTCTAGAATCTGGAAAAAATCTTTCGATTTCCCATTGGCCAAAATAGAGAAGGAAACAATGGTAATACATGTCCGGATACACTTGCATTAAGTGCTCCCAAAACCCTTCTTAATCATAGTTGAGATCAAGAAATTCCAATGGACTTGATCGTAAACTTTCTCTATATCACTTTGACACAACACCCTTGGCGGTGGATAAGAGACTTGGTAGGCGTTCCTAAAACAATTTATGCTTCTTGCTTGGGGACATTTGTTGGACCGTTTGGAAAAAGGCTTTTTTTGTTTGTTTTTTGATTGGGTTTCCATCTTTGGTGATTTTGACAGAGGAGCCTAGAGACTTTCTGAAGAGGAAAGGTGTGCTTGAGCTTATGGACTTTCGCTTAATTAACTTCCTTAATAGTTTCTACAAGATTCTTAGTAAGGCCTTGGCGTGGTGGCTGGAAAAGGTGATGACAAGTATCATTTGCCCGACTCAAAATGCTTTTTTGGAAGACCGTCAGATGTTAGATTGTATTCTTGTGGCCAACAAATGTATTGACTATTGGATGAAGTAAAAGAAAAATGGAATAATATGTTAGATTGATACAACGAAGGCGTATGATCGTGTCAATTGGGACTTCCTTGATTGAGTTCTTCAACAAATGGGTTTTGGAGATAAGTATCGTTTATGGATAAGAATATGTGTTTCATTTGCATATTTCTCCATTCTTCTCAATGGTACATCGTGTGGCTTCTCGAAAGGTCAACGTGGGCTAAGAAAAGGAGACTCGCTTTCCCTCTTCCTATTTAATATTTTCATGGAAGTTCTTAACAAGTTGATTCTTTGAGCCGAAGAGGTGGGTTGTATGAATGGATGTAGGATTGAGTAGGATGGCCCGTTAGTGACTCTTCTCTAATTTGCAGACGATTCTTTGATTTTCGTCCTTAATTTAGAGGAGGAGGTGGGTAATCTTTAGGCCATTTATTAATGTTCGAAGCGATTTTTGGATTAAAGGTAAACCTGCCCAAGACCAAGCTGATGGCAGTCGGAAGTGTGCCCAATCTGATGAGTTTGGATGAAATTCTTGGGTGTTTTATGGTGGAGTTACTTGGGATCTACCTTGGGCTTCTTCTAGGAGGTAAGGCAAAGTCTAAACATCTATGGGATCTAGGTGTAGACCGTTTTTAACAAAGACTCACATCTTGGAAAGGAGGTACCTGTTCAAGGGCGATTGACTTACCCTCATCAAGAGTGCTCTATCCAACCTGCCCGTATACTTTTTGTCATTATTTTGGCCCCTTCCTCGGTGTTATCCAAGCTAGAGAAAATAATGGCAGATTTCTTATGGCATTTCGAAAAAGGGGATAAGAAATACCATCTTGTCAAGAAGGATCAAATTTGTTAATCTTTCGAGAATGGTGGTCTAGGAATCCGGGCGCTTAAGGAAATGAATCACGCCCTTCTTGCTAAGTGGCTATGGAGGTACGGTGAGGTGCCCATTGCTTTATGGAGACAGGTGATTGCAGCTAAGTACAATGATCATGGGAGGGGGTGGAGCTCTAATCAGCCAAGGGGGCCTTTTGGAGTGGGGCTATGGAAAGAAATATATAAGGAATCCGAGGACTTTTCTAGATGGTGTGCTTTTAAGGTGGCAAAGGAGATGTTATGTTATTCTAGCATAATACATGGTGTGGTCCCACTCCCCTGGAGATTACTTTCCCAGATATATTCTTGCTTGCCAATCTCAAAACCGGTCGGATAATTGATCATATTGTTAGACAAAATGGTCAGGTTGCTTAGAGTCTCGATCTCCAAGGGAGGGTTAATGATTGGGAGGTGTTATCCCTCTCAAGCATGATGATTCGCCTAGACAGAGTTGTGGTGGGGGATGTAAATGAAGCTGACTCTAAAGAACGACAGCCATGTCCATCGAACATTTTTTTCCGGTCCGCTCTATGTATAACATCCCCTGTCATCCAATGGGTTTGGAGGTCCCGAGCAAAGACATATGGAAGTCTAAAATGCCTTTGAAATTGAGCTTTCTTCTTTGGCTAATTCATTTCGATAAAGTGTTTAACTTTGGACAATTTCAAAAGAGAGGCATGCAATTGGCAAATAGATGTTGTATGTGTGGGCACTTTGAGTAATCAGCTGCTCATTTCTTCCTTCATTGCAATCTAGCAAGAAAAATATGGGGAGAAGTCCTCCAGAGATTTGGGACCTGATGGGTGTTCCCGACGACATTTCCCTTGCTCCTTGCCTTGTGGTACCATGGTCCCCGCAGAGCTCTCTCAATTCAAGGCTTGATAATGTGAAAGTGTACTCTGCATGTTACCTGCTGGTCCCTTTGGGCAGAAAGGAATGTTTGCATCTTTGAAGATAAGCCTTCTTCCATTTTGCAAGTCAAGACCCATGCCATAGCACTCTTATATCGATGGCTGTCGCACCTTCCCCACTTTGCAGGTTGTACTTTTTCCGCTCGGATATTTGATTGGAATGCCCTCTTATCCTAGTTGCTTTAGGCTTAGAGTTGGCTTGCCTCCATTCATCTTTCTTCATTTTGCTTTACCGATCAAGAAAATATATATATATTGGTATTTTATTTGGTGAGGGGGTGTGTAGTGTTATTTTTGTGTTTGTTGTCAGTGTCTGAGTGAATTTTGTTGTTTTTTCTTCATCAGTTTTAATGAAGCAGCTATCTTAATAAAAAAACATAGAAAGGTCATTTTGGGTGAATGAAGTTGAGGGTTTTGGGACATGAAAGATAAATGTTGGCATATTATCCACTGGATTAATTAAATCATATAAATGGTAATTTTTTCATGTGAATGAAGGTGAAGAAGATGATGGGCTTCATAAAGTTATTTCTTTGAGAGAGGGAAATCTCATTTTCGTGCCCAATCCCATAGCTTAATCAGTTTTCTTAATGCATTGAACCATGAGGTCAATATATATATTTTTGGTGTAGATTAAATAGTGTACTAGAGCTGTTCTAGTAATAGGTAGTGATTCTATGAGATCAGACACAGTCAAAACTGCTCCTTCTTGAAGTCAGATTCAAATTAGTGCTGGGGCCGAATACGTTTATTTCATTTCAACTATAAGAATGGGTAGTCCCCACAGGAGACAGGTCCCATTGAATATTTCCCCTTTAGTAATTTCTGTGGTTGTTTCATACATCAGTCATTCTATGCAAAACTTAGTATAGTTATATTAAGATTTATCCCATAGTTTTCTATGTTAAAATATTTTTACTATTTTATTTGACCAACAAAGATTTATTTTATTTTGAAATATTATGTTCGAATTTCAATGTTGTCATTTAGTTTGTACATATGAAAATTTCTTAGTTCTCAGTACCAATTTTCCTTGTTTTCTTTCTTTCTTTCTTTTTAATCATCCAATTTTTCTGCTACCCTGTGAACACCTAATTTTTTTTTGGAATGATAAGGATAATTTCATTAAACAATAAGAACAGAACAAACCAAAACAAAAGAAAGAGAAAGACATTCATCAGGGAGGTGAAAAACAAACTAGAAACAACAACAAAACATCAAAACAACTTAAAATTACAAAATCTCCCTCCAAAAAGGAAACCACTCGATCTCGTCAAAATCAAAGGTGGAGGCCCTATCAAACAAGAACCAATAAATGTTAGCATAAAGATTCTTAGGAGACAAGTACTTACCCTCAAAAGTTTATTATTTCTCTTCTTCCAAATGTCCTAGCAGAATGCCTAGGCAGAAACCACCAAGTGCATAGAGGAATACTTACCAAATCTCTCATCCATTAGCCTGTAATAAGATCTCCAAAATAATTTAGATAAGTCAACAAAAGATATTGAGGTGATAGAGGAAGAGACCCCACACTTTTTGGGTCATACAACAATTAATAAAAACATGATCCACCGTTTCCTCATCCCCCATGCACATGACACACCTATTGGCCAAGTTTCAGCCTCTACTCATTAAATGATTAAAGGATTAGGATTTTATCTAGGTAACAATTCTATATGAAAAAAGAAATCTTAAAAGGAATGCTCATGATCCAAATGCCTTTATAAGGAAACCACAGACACGCTCAAAGTTTCCAACCCCTTATAAAAGGATCTAGTAGAAAACTTTCCACTCATGTTATTCACCCACACCCATCTATCCCTCAAAGTCGGGTTTGGTTTTAGCTCGCCCATCTCCCGATCATTTAGATTTCTTCTCGTTTAGGGCACCCACACCCCCCCTCTCACCCCTACTCATCAAAATTATCTGCAATGGAGCCTTGCTTATTTCTGGCCAGCAAGAGTAATCTTCTAAACTCCACATTTAACAGATTTAAGCCAACTCACAAATCCTCCCAAAATCTAATCTCCTCACCCCAACCCACATTGAACTAAATAAACCTTTAAAACTCCTTGATGTTGAGAATGGACTTCCAAAACCCACACCCATACCTTTCCCCAACTTCTTTAGGATCCTAAGTAGAATTAAGACCAATTTTTTTCACCACCACTCTTCTCCAAAGGCTATCCCTTTCTTCCCTAAAGAGCCAAAGCCACTTGCCTAACAGCATCGTAGTATGACTTTGAATCCTTTTAATTCACTGACCCCATCCTTGAATTCCAATCAATTTTATCGTTCCAAAGAAAATTTCTAAACCTTATCTCTATTTTGTTTACCATCAATGACGGGATTGTAAAAAGCGAGAGAAAATGATGTAGGACAACAGTCCACAAGAAAAGTAAACAAGAAAGAAAGAAGATAAGAGAGAATAATAGAAGAAATAGATGGTAGAATACTCACCTCATGTGAGGGGTTGAGAGAAAATTTGGGATACCACACCCATTTCAACACACACGTGTCTTCTTTTCAAAT
>JAOXJP010228231.1:0-11158 GCA_025762735.1 Platanus orientalis | reverse complement strand
TTTTTCTTTTATGTTGGTTTTGGTTTGTTTAGGCCTGTTTAGATGTTTCGTTGTTTTTATAGGCTTGTTTAGAATTTTGCAATTTTTTATATACCTGTTTAGATTGTTGGCAGTTTTTTTCTTCTGTTTGGTTTGGTTTTTTGTCTTTTGTTTGCATTTGGGAGGTGGTTTTTGCTTTTCTCATATTGTAAACTCCCAAATGCTTAGCTTGTAACCATGGTATTCCACCGCCACAAGTGAGGGTTTATTAATAAACTTGGGACGGGGCCACTATGGACATGTGGCTACCGGCTCTTCGAAAATAAAAATAAAAAATCTACCCAGAATCGCATCCCATCACCCTTAACCCACATCCTATCAACTACGAGAATTTCATGAGGATGTAAACAATCATGCAAGGACATGCGCGCAACACCGTAATTGCACTATTGGAGCCCCACCCAATATATTATTTTTTTGGGGGTGAAAAAGTCCCACCCGTTTGATTGCAAGACATATTTTGAACGGATGACGACATGCCAAAGACTGAGACTCCCTTGAGAATCTGAAATTCCAGAACAACTTAGCCAATAAAAATCATTACATTCTTGAAGGAGACCTATTAAACCCAAACCACCACTCTTTTAATCAACATTTCAGCCTCCAATTTATCAAATGATCCCTCTATGGTCAACTTTCAAAGAAAATTCCCTCTGCATTTTTCCAATGCTCTGGAGAACCTTAACGACAACCTTAAATACTGAAAGGTAGTATACTAGAAAATTAGATAATGTAGATTGATAAGGGGATCCGAACTCCTAATCAGTTATATTTAACCTCCAAGAAGTTAGCCGTTTGGACAACTTTCCCATAACTGGACCCCCAAAAGTCAATTGACCACACATAGTAAATATATACATTTAATACTTATTTATTATAATACAGCAACAACAACAACAAAGCCTTATCCCAACTACTTGGGGTCAGTTATACGAATCTTATTCTGTCATTCCATTCAATCTAGGGCCATATCTGCTGTTAAATTATACAAACCCAAGTCAATTTTGGCCTTCCTCTTACCCTTTGAACACCTTCAATTTGTTCCATCTCATTGATTTTCATTGGTGGAGTCATTGGTGTTCACTGCACATGACCAAATCATCTAAGTTGACCTTCCCTCATCTTATCACCTATTGTTGCTACATGTAAGCTCCCACAAATGTATTCATTTCCAATCATTTCTAGTATTGCCACTCATCCATCTCGAGATCCTCATCTCAGCCAAACACATTCTATGTGTGTGTTGGTTCTAGGCTCAGTAGGCTGCCATAATTCTGCTTCATAAAGCATGGCTGGTCTTATGGTCATCTTTTCTTTTTTCATTAATTTTAATAACATTCAATCATCACACCACTTCAAAAACCCATACACTTAATCCACCCACTCAATTTCTATAAGCAACATCATCTTCAATGTCTCCCTTATTGTGGATGATTGAACCAAGATAACGAAATAATCACTTTGGGGCATCTCTTGGTTATCAATCGTGACTACTTTTTCATGGGTAAAATAATTTTTTAAAAGAGAAACAAATAAAAGAAAAGCAGAATACATGAGGGATACAACCTGTCCACAAAGAGGGCTACCATCCCATCAACCCCAGACAAAGCGAGAATAAGTCATCCCAAGTCAAAACCTAGTCATGAAATTTCACATCATGAAAAAAAGGGTTCAATATCAGCCAACAGAACAGCATGGACAGAATGCTTTCCTGAATCTTCGAGGGAAACCTTCAACACCATCAAAGATTATGGAATTACGCTCTTTCCATAAAACACCAAATCACAGCAGCAGAGGCACAGTCCCAAATCCATCTTCCTCCATTGCTGAAATGACAATCAGAAGCATAATTCCATTCTGCGAACAGAAATCTAACTACTCTCTCATTTTACCCCTAATTTATTAAAATTGCATTCTATATATTTTTTTTCATCCTATCTTATCATAAAACGTTTTGATTCTAGAAAATTCCTACATGGTTGATAGTTCTAATTAAACAATTACCCCCTCTTTCATTTCATCAATCAAAACAACATCATCACCAAACAACATACACCATGGAACCTCCTCCTGCATATGCCTAGTGAACTCATCCATTTTTTTTATGAGCAAAAGAATGAATTTATTAATGAAGAAGAAGAAACAAAACACACAAAGCTAAGAAAAACAGTAACCCAATGGCAGGGGACAAGCAGTACCCTAGTAGAAGAGACAACAAGAAAAGAAAGGAAAAAAGCAAGCCAAAGCCCCAAACCAATCATATCACTATCACATCATTCCAATTTCTTTAGGTCCCCTGATCCCATATTCTCACACCCATTGGATCTAAAAGCCCAGAACAGAACCAACTCCTTCGCCCTGTTATACACCATTAAGGCTTTAAATAGTCTTCAAACACCCGGCTGTTACACTCTTTCCACAAGGACTGCCCGGGCCCTTATCGGGCCTAGCTCAGGCCGGGCTTTTTGGCCCAGGTTTGGTCTGACCAGGGCCCATGCTCACCCCCTAAACAAGGACCAAAATATGGCCAATGAGACCAACCTCAACATTCGATTACCTTTGGACGAAGAAGCAGAGACTCTCCAACTATCAAGAAGGGGAATAAGATCATAGGGCAACATCCAAGACATCCCAAAGTCTTTCAACATCATGTTCCAGACATCCCAGGTGAAGGAACAATGAATCAGCAAATGGGCAACTGATTCTACATTACTGTTGCAAAGGAGGCAGATGTTTGGAACACACATCACTCTTCAAATTGGGCTGTCCACAGTTGAGATGCTTCTCATAGGTGCAGTCTACATGAAAAATTGGACTTTAGAAGGGATCAGTTGGCACCAAATCTCTGTACAAGGCAACCAAGCCCCTTGAGAAAAGTGAAAGAACTTTACACAAGACTTTATGGAGAAATCCCCACCTGTTCCTGGGTCCCAAAGCCTTGAATTTGCTGTTGCCGGATCAACAACAAAACCTTCCAATATGCACAAAAGCTGAAAAATTGGGTCCAGCTCCCAACCACTTAGATCCCTCCCCAGATGGGGTTGCTACATTGTTTCACCATTAGCCATCATCACGAAATCCACTAAAGCCTTCTTATCTCTTGCCAAAGCATAAAGAGCAGGAAAATCATCCTTCAACGGAGAGTCACCACACCATCTATCCTCCCAAAACAGAGTAGTATTCCCATTTCCCACTCTATATCTAATCACTTCTTTGAAAGCTTGGAAGAGGCTTGTAATTCCTTTCCATACATTTGTCCCATGGGAGCCACCTACATCCCTTGAGTCCCAATGATCCCGAGAGCCATAATTGGCGCTCAGCACTCTACGCCATAGGCTCTCACGCTCCAACCCGAACCACCAACGCCATTTGCAAAGAGCTCTATGCTAGTCAACTCATCCAAAACCATGGAAAAGTGATACAAGCTCAATGCCAACCCTTGGTGTAAACTTATTATGATCACAAACTTGTTCATCTCTCCGCAATTGTCTTAACACTAGTTTTCGTTCCATTGTACATATCCTTAGCTAAGTCAATATCTACATATTCTCCATTTTCCAAAACCCACCAAATGGTCTCTCTAAAGTCTAGATACCATATGCTTTCTCTAAGTCAATAAAGAAGATGAGAATATATTTCTTCTTCTTTATAAACTTTTCCATCAACTGTGTAATGTATCACTTCACTCGTCACCTCCCAAGCATAAATCCACATTGATTTTCTAATACTCAAGTTCCATGTCTTAGTATGTGTTCAATCACTCTCTGCTATAGTTTTTATGTATGGCTCATAAACTTGATCCCACAATAATTGGTGCAACTCTAATATCTCCTTTGTCCTTATGTATCCAAAATAATAATAATAATATCTCCTTTGTCCTTATAGATAGGCATCATGATACTTTTCTACCATTTATCTATCATTCTTAAAGTTAAAAATATAGTTGAACAGTTTATTGGGATACCATCCATCTCTAATGCCTTCCCTGTCTTCATCTTTCCCAAAGCCTTTTTAACTTCAAACAATCTAACCCTACAAAGAAAACCATAATTTCTTATATCATGAATACTACTAATTCGCCCTAAACCGGCATTCTCCACATGATCTTCATTTAATATATTCTGTAAATAGCTTCTTCACCTTCTTTCATCTCCTCATATTTCACTATTCTTTTATCCTCACTTTTAATGCATCTAACTTGATCTAGGTCTCTACATTTCCTCCCCCTCATTCTACCAAACTTGTATACATCAACTTCAGGACCCTAATAACTAACTTATGTTAAAAGTGTTTGTGCACCTTAAGATTAGCCTTGTTTACCAGCTTCTTTTTTGCACTTCTATATCTTTTGAAGTTTTCCATGTCCCTATTATTTGAAAAGCCTTATAACAAGACCTCTTAGTTCTAATGAATGAAATTTCATCATTCCACCCACCATGTCCCTTTAAATGGCTGTGTTTTTCCCTCTAGACTCTCCAACGACATCTTTCGCTACTCTTTTATTACAGCCAACAGTCATTTCATTCCAGAAAACATTTGTTTCTTCTCTCAAATTCCATTTTCCTTCTATCAATTGATCTCTAAATATGACAAAGTTTTCCCCTTTAAGGTTTCACAATTTAGTTTGGGTAATTAGTGTCTCATTTCTTTCTCTTCCATACTTAATACAGATATCCAAAACCTATGCAGTGCAGTTGAACTCTCAACTTTCCTTTTCACTATAGTTACTATCTCAATACTTTAACTCCTCAAGGATCCTGAATTCTACGATATTGGCCTGCACTCATCCATAGTATGGGAACCTTGCCTACTTGTCATCACGTCAAGGCACCAATACAACAAATTGCTTCAAGCAATATTTACCATACATATATCATATATGCATGATCCAAGATACTAAGTTAGAGAAAAAGTTAATGGCAAAGCAATAGTCATGCAGCCAATTAAGGACAAGGCATAGTTGAGTTTAGATGAGCTCTATGCATGTATAACTTGCATCAAGGAGACTACATGGGGCATTTTGAGAGGATGTGTAAAGACTCAGAGTGAGCATGAAATAAATACCTTGTTTTCAAACCCCAACCTCTATATTCTGTTACGATTCCCTTTATTCCCATCACAGTTTCCTTTTCTTCATTTCTCAAAACCCAATCCCTAGGGCCCTGTCTGTTACAAGTTAAAGCATGGGAAAATGAGGGAAACTGTACTTTTTTCCCACCTTCATGCTGTCTGAGGCATGGGGATACCAGATGGGAAAACTTGGTAAAACCACCTAGGGTGTTGAACCTTTCCCTTCATGCTGTCTGATGCATGGGGATACCAGATGGGAAAACTTGGTAAAACTACCTAGGGTGTTGAACCTTTCCCATGTTTTCCCATTTCTTCATATATTTTCTCACTCACCTGTTCCTACCAAAAACAGTAGGAAAAAGAGGGGAAGAGAATGGAATGAAATGAACAGTAACTTTTCTTTTCTTTCTCTTTCTCTCATTTTCTTTTGGTGGTTTTACTTTTCCCACCTTTTCCCATGGTTTACCTTGTAACAGACAAGGCCTAAAGGATTACATGGGTGCATTTCGAGTGGATATGTTAAGAGTGTACATGAAATAGATATTTACTTTGTCAACCTCTAATCCATAAATTTACCAAGATTTCCTCTATTCCCATCATGATTTCCTTTCCTCTATTGCCAAACCCCAATCCCTGGATTACCATCATGGTTTCCTCTATTCCCATCATCCTTTATTAAAACCCAAAAACCGACAATTTAAGGGAACAAAAGAAACCCACACAGAAAAATGAAAGATTTTAGTGTTCTTCAGCAGTTCAATGGTTCAGCCTCAATATACTTCCTTTTTGAGCCAAAAATCAAAGATGTAAGGGGTGAAAACAAGCTTAATCATAAAACAAACACAGGTAAATGCAAATTGTTTATCTTCTCTCAGAAATGTCTATAATATATATGTTATTTTTTTTTCTTTTTCAACTGTTTGCTTTGTCCTTTTCTTTGTAGGGTTAACTAAAGCATTCTCTTGATCTAATGATTTAGCTTGCTTCAAAAGTTCGGCCTCCTCCCTCGTATTTTTGGTCTGGCTATAGATCCTTTCGGTTGGGTGACAAAATTTTTAGGATGGCTTTTGGTGCCCTAGGTTGCGTAGAAACCTAATGATTGGGAGTATAATGAGTGGGTGAAGTTGGGCGATTAGAGGTGTTTAGGCCTTCTATTTGGGTTTTGATCATGTTCCAAAAGGTAACTACCCCTTTTGAGCACTTGGATGCAGGGGGTTCCTTACAAGGTTAATTTTTTTCATTTGGACTTTCTATGCTGATAAAATTCTTACTCAAAATCATCCAAAGAGCAGAGATGGGAGTTTGGCCAACAAATGTGTGTTTTGCTTGGGGGATGAGGAGTCAGTTGAGCAACTTTTTATTCATTGTCCCTAGGTTAGGAAGATTTGGGTTTTCTTCCTCTCTATTCTTAAAATCCTTAGGTTTTCCCAATCGTGTTCAGAGAGCTTCTCAAAGGTTGGTGGTGCAGTTAACTTAGGGGTATCCCGAAAGATATCTAGTGCTTCCTTCCAAAGGCTATCTGTTGAATGGTTTAGAAGGAAAGAAATCATTGAAAATTTTCTCGTTGTGATTATCTCTATAGTTGTGTCCATGAGACCATTGGGGATTGGGTGTCTATTGGGCAAGACTTCTCGGAGTTTGACTGGTATAATTTTGGGATGGGCTGTCCTTTTGCTCTTTTAGTTTGTGGTCTTGGCTGTTTGGTTTCTGCTTCTCTTTTTCTTTTGCTTTGTTGTTGTTTGCTTGGTTCACCTTCTTGGTGCACGCCCACCACCCCCCTGTATTCTCTTCTTTTTTAATATATTTTCCTTTTATCTCTCAAAAAAATATTAGGGATGGATCTGAATTTATTCTAATTAAAGGTCATTACCCAGTGCCGATCCTGTAACAACAGGGTGTTAGGACGGGTAGACAAGAAACAGACCTATCCTTTATCTTTTTTGCACAAAGTGGCTGCTCACCAGATTCAAACCAGCATTTTCATGCTAACAGCCCAAGCCACTACCATTGCACCAAAGCAATGTCCACATCTGAATTTATTCCAATTATTTTCGAATTTCAATTGCATCATGTTATGTTTAGTATGCTGTTGATGAGCAAGGATTCTGTACTAGGTTGAAACATAATCACTACATTTTTTTTCTTCTCATCAAAAATTACAATTTCACGGGATAATTCTATTTTAAAGTATTTTCATAACGACTAACCAGTCAAAAAGACAAAATTAAAACCAAGTTGAGTTTTCGACTTCTAAAACACTGTTTTGATTATAAACAATGATATGGTAAGAATTAAGATTGTACAATGAATCATCTCATATATGTACTACACGTGTAACTACCTTTGTCACCTAATACATCAACCTCTTCAAAATATTCACTCTCCGCACAACCAAATAAATGCAGCATCTAATAGATCAGCATTGAAGGTTCTTGCGCATTATTACCACGTAATCCCCCCCTCCCTCTCTCCTTTTACAAATTTTTAATTATTACAAATTGTAATTAACCATATGGCATTTTCAAGAAATTAAGGGATATTTTTACCACAAAAAGTCACTTTTTCTAATTAATAACAAACAATTTTCTTTAAAGGGAAAAATGAAGAAGATACAAAAAAAAAAAAAAAAAAAAAACCATAGACAAGATAGCACAAATGGTCTCCAGTGCAGATAAGATCAGAAACTAAAGTAGCATTTTGCCATTTTTTTGAAGTGTTTTTAACGTTATTAAAATCCAATTACACTTTCATGCCCAAAAACACAATAGGTTACTATAAAACTTAAGATGATTAACAAAGTCAATGTTTCCTAGGTTTAAACAAGACGCAACATAAACTGATGGGAAATTTTCATCCTCTCCATGTTTAAATACAACACTTTTCCTAGGCAAAACAGGCAACCGACAGAACAATGAGAGTACCAAAAGTCAAATAGGAAATAAAAAAAATTGTAAAAACTGGTTGAAAAGGTTGCCAACTTTTTCAGGACACTAGAGGATAAATATCCTCTTTTATTGGTGTTACAAATAACATTTTAAAAAAAAATTTGCAGGACTTGACAAATGCTCACTGGGTTCTTCTATTAAATATAAATGCCAGAAATGTTTCTTTTTACAAAATAAAAAGAACAATAGACATATTTAAACAAACTTAAGCCCTGAACAGCAAATGGCTAGTTCATTCACAATTCACATCATCTAGCTCAGCATGATTTAGATAACTTGAAAAATCTAGGAAGGTCTGTTGATCTCGTTCAAAGCATCAAGCCTTAAACAAAGCACAAAGATCCACTCCCGAGACCCAACTCCTTGAATAATTACAACTGCAGTTTGTGTGTGAGGGGGGAGCAATTATCATTTTCTATGAATATAGAATGGTGTGCTATAATAGATAGGTTGGACTTGCAGCTTTAAACACCTTATCACAACTAGAAAGACCTCAAAAGGCCACATCATATGCATCCATATACAAGCTTGCGATTGAGAGCATTGCCATAAACTTGGAATCACCTTTTCAGAGAAACATAGTAAACAATATAATAACATGCAAAGATAGGTACCTGCTCGGGAGTCTTTTCATGATAACGGCTCTGTGAGACACCTTGTGCAAGCAACTCCTTTACCCTTCCACCTGTATATAATTCGGAAAGGCAACCATGTGCTTCTGAGATTAGTCCAACTCTAAATGCACATAAACCGAGTTGTGCCATAGCCCTGTTGAAAAGTATCTGAGTTGAAATGTCCATGTGCTGAATCCCATCCTGCAAGTGACTCATCAGCAATAAATCACGGGAAGTTGAAAACTCATCCCGGATAGCATGGTGATATATATCACAAAGCATTGCACGGGCTTTGGTCCGTTCGTCCCCATACTTGTATATAAGAGAAACCAGTATATCCATCAATGTCCTACTATTCTCAGGAAAAGTGGGTCTTCTAGGGACAAGCTCGGGACTGACAACAAAGGCAGGTGGGCCCCTGTTTTCCTCAACCACTTGGACGTCCTCGTCAGCCTCTGTTACCCCATTCTCTCCACCCTCTGTCTGCTCAGCTAGCTTGCTCATTGCATCATAAACCTCTTGAGGTTTATAATAGATGAGCTCCACCCGCATTAGAGCCACTTTTGCAGCAGCCTTGAAATCCCCAATCCTTTCTAGATAATCCTGAACATTTTGAGCAAGAACAAAAAACATAGGCTCATCCCTAAGTCTTTCAATATACTCCCTAGTGTGTGGATCAATGCATTGCAAACTCTTGAAGAATTCAGCATCCATCCGCTCAAGAAATGCAACCAAGTTTCCCCAAACCCGAATTGTACCCTTATAGTCTGCCCCCTTCTGAGTCTCATTCTCTTCAGGTTCCACTGAGTCATCCACCACAATATTTGGATACTGCTCAAGGATGTCGAGTATGATAAGCATGTTTTGCACGCACTTCTTCCACACATTTATTGGCATGTGTCCACTGAGACTTGGGTTCACATCAAATTGAGCAGAAACAACATTGAAGAGTATCTCAAGTTTCTGTGCAGGAGTCTTGGCAACCTTTGTCAAAAATGTAAGCTGCTCAACCTGCTCAATCCTTCCAGTTCCTTTCCGACCCCTTGCAGCCACAATTTCTTTGAGCTTCTTATCAACCGTATCCCAGGTGATCTCGCTAGGGTCCTTCATGAATTGCTTGTCCATGAGCTTATCTTTCTTGCTCATCTTCTTCTCCCAACCCCCACCGCCCTCAGTTTGATTACTACCATCCTCTTCATCTTCCTCCTCATCCCCGGAATCTGACATGACTGCAATCTTTGATGGGTCCTCCTCAAACTCTGAACCAGAATCATCTTCGTCCCCTGTCTGATCATCAGCTTCCCCTTCATCCTCACTCTCGGGTTTTTCTCTGTATTTAGTAATCATGTCCTCATACTGCTTATTGTTCTTTTTAAGTTTCTGTTTCATGGAGTTCAAGGCCTTGGCATTGCTACTACTCATCTTTTTCTTTGCATCTTTATTAGCCAAAGCCTCACTTAAAAAGTCCTCCAACATAGCCAAAGCTTTGATATAAAGTTTCGGGGCTTTTTCAGATTCCGTGACCCGAATAACCTTCTCAAGTTGTTTGTTCATCTTGTCAAAGCTCTCTTGAAGGCTAACCCAGTCATTGATCTTCATGGCATTCTTTATCTGGTCGACAGTGGCTGACATCTCCTCAAAGCGCTTGTCTTTGGCAGACCTGACAACGCGCTTCTGACCATCAGAGTCATCACTATCACTCGCATTTCCCTGCAAGTATCTGCTTCCAGCAGTTGCACCAGCAGAATCACCCGCTCCACCACCAGTCTCAACGTCATCTTCATAATCACTCTCTTCCTCTTCCTCGGTATCATTTCCACTCTGCAAAAACGGGCATATACAATCTCTATTAAAGGTTGTGCGGAATTAACTAAACTAGATAAGTATAATGCAGAAAAAAACCAGACAAACCTGAACCCAGAAACGAGAAGCCATTCTCTTATATGTGTTATGCCCAACAAATCACAGGCCTGAAGATCTGTAAAGAAGAGAAAAAAAATAGCTAAGATTTCATACAAATCATATCATCTGAAAAAAAAAAAAAAAAAATTTCCCAACAATGAATATAAAAGATAAACCGCAAAGTCAGATTGAAAAACCCATCCTTTCCAGATGAAGAAAAAAATCCTGACTTTACAATCAAGGATGCGTCTGAAGGTGAAAAGAATGAGAGCAGAAAAATAAATCCATTAAAGTAACAGGGAATTTAACATAATATATAACCACGAAATCTACATAATCGATAATAATCATGAACAAATAAGGGGCCTTAGAAGATAAACTTACTTTAAGACCCCCGGATGAAAATCTCAAAAAATAATAAAAAGGTCGAATGAAAAATAAATTAAAAGGGGAGGTCGCTAAGTTTAATGGCTCTACGAAATCCAAATCGAAAGGTATTGTAAATTTGTTCTCAGAGAAGAAACAAATTCACAAGACTATCAGTGGCAACACATCGTCGTCATCCAACGAAAAGACAATGCTAAGATC
>JAOXJP010228230.1:0-11158 GCA_025762735.1 Platanus orientalis | reverse complement strand
TGAATAAAATTTTTATCTAAGTTTATGTTTTTTTTTTTTTTTTTTTTTAATTTATGAGTCATGAACCGGGTTAAGCTTGGCTCGAAACTTGATAAAATAACTAGGGTTGAGCTTGGGCACAAGGTTTCTAAAAATATTTGGGCCCGAACCTGAAGTTATTATAACGGGCCAATCCTTGGACTTACCTCAGCTTGGCCCATGCACATCCCTACTTTAGATGCACTGCATTCAAAAAACAGTGCAATCCATGCACTTGACATCTTAAATATGAATACCGTAATGGAGTGTCAATGAGTTAGGCTCAGACTCAACACACACGGATTAAGCTCCAGCCCAGGCTTGAGATGCTGAGTTCAGTGCAACAAACTCAAGGTTAATGTTTTATACCCTAATCTTAAAATTCAATAGCTCATGAACCAAACATGCTACTAAAGACTAAAGATTATAACTGGTTGAAACAGACCCAACAGTAAATATTACGAGAAGGCAAAACGTATTGCTTATTTTCAAATTGAATATTAATTCAACTTGTACACGTTTTAAAACTTATATAATTGTTCTAGTTTTAGCTTCTTTTCTTCCTTTTAATAGTAGGCAGAACCATAGTTGAAATCTAAAAATAATCCACTTATTGGACGGTGTGTGCTTTTCGTTGTAAGAGATGGGTTTACTTTTTTTTTTCTTTTTTCTTTTTTTATGAATAAATTTAGGGAAATTTACTAGATTGGACCATAGGTTTGCCAAAATTGCTAAATAATAGGGTGAATTGGAATTTTACCCTGAATTGGATTTTTTTAATATGCTATTTCTAATTTACTCCTAATTCAGTTATACTAAGGAAACGGAATACCTAATTCTCTTCCTCTGGCATTCTCACTTAGCCAACAGAGAGGATCACGGCCCCCTATGCATTCTCAGTTTCGTCATTAAGTGGTTGTTGTAATGATGAATGCTTCCTTTCCAACCTTTCGATATCACAGCATTGTTGTTCATCAACAGCCGACTCCAAACGCCAATGGCATTTCTGCCATTCTCTAGCCTTATGCACAAAATCCGGGGTCCCTCCAAAACTCAGAGCTTATAATTTTAGTAATCTTTGTCTTTCTTGGAAAAGAAAGGGTGGAAGAATAAGAAAGACAGAATTACTAAAATTATAAGTTGAGAGTTTCGGAAGGGCCCTAAGATTTTGTGCCCCTCCTAAAATACCCCTAACCTACAATCTGCATTCAGGGGGCACACATCACATCAAGAAATGATTTACACCCTCTCCTGAAAAGTAAAAATCACTTTTCAAAGTGATATGTCCCACCTACCCTAGATGTGAGGCAGGTTAGGGGCACTTTAGGAGGGGCACCAAATCCTTTCCAGAGGGAGGGAGAATGGAAAGTGATGAAGAATGCTTGCAAGATCAACTTGGAGTAGTATGTAGTTGAGCATGAAAAGAGTGCAGGGTAAATATTGAATCCTCTGGTGGAAGCAAGTAGCTTGTACCAAGGCCTAACATGTGATATATATATATTGAATTGTTGTGTACCTTTGTCTTGGTTTTTTTTTTTTTTTTGGGTAGGGCTTTGCCTTTGTTTTGATTTGGGTGTATGGTTCAACACTTTTACTCCAGTAAATGCCACAGGTCAGCCCATGATGGTCGTTACGAGCTTCCACTATAAAGGATCCCGACTCGAGGTTGAGGCAATGGAAAATGCCATGGAGACAGCATGTAGTCTACACGAGTTTAGATCCTGTCCGGTCTGCTTATGACTTGTTCAGGACCTGTCTACAATTTAAGCACAGGTTTGGCATAAAAAGATGTGTACAATTTATGTTTAACCACTTTTTTTTATGCCAAACCGTGCACTTAAATTGTGGACAGGTCCTAACGGAGAATGATTTGCTGTTTTGAGACAGACCTCTAAAGGCATGCCATTGATTGACACATGATGTGTTTTTTGAATTTGATGTCTTTTATTGACCACCTACTTTTTGAACTAAACACTTTTTTGGCCCTTTTACCCCCAAAAACAATACATGTCTGTTTATAATTCACCATATACACTACAGAAGCATTTTTATCACAAAACATTTGCTTCAGGTCATAAGCAGACCGAACAGAATCCTTTCCCAGTCTACACCCATCCTTGAGTTTAGAATCATGGCATTGTAGGCACCTAAATTTTGCACAAGTTGCATATAAGACCTTATGACCCTTAAAAATCTATATAAAAATCATCGAAACTATACATAGCCTTAAATACACAAATTAAGCCCATGTATGTGGTAAACCGATTTTTATTCATCTCTTGTCTGAATGGACAGGTACCAATCCATTACCAATCAGTGCATGACATGTGGCCTAACAAAGCATGTCTGAGTTAATACACACGGGTCAAAGAAGGGTACTACGATAAATATACAATGGATAAGTGCTTGTATATTTATTGATGCATCTTTTGTCAGGCATTGAGTCACATCTTGAGCAAAGACTAGAGTGGTACCAATCTAGTCAGACCAGAGATGATGTGAACTCTGGTGAACTTATTGGGCCTTGGTTTGGGTTTATAAACATTAAATGGTGGACCCCCAAGTCAATGTCTTGACCCATTACCTTGCCCAAAATCTAGCCTAACTAGGAGCCACATGAGAGAGATTGCAATAACAGCATGTAACACTTAGAAATATATATATATATATATATATATATATATATATATATATGTATATATATATAAATTATTGGGGTCTTACATGGGCCTTAAATACACGGATTAAACCTGATTTAAAGGCAAACCTACTATCCTTGGTTTGGGTTGATATACATTAAACCTGGACCACCAACCCCATGTCTCAATCCATTAGCAAACCCAAAATCTAGTCTACACGGAACCCATGTAAGAAAGATTTAAATAAATTCATATTTAGATTTTCTTAGTACCAATCAATTATACCAAAGGGTAAGGATCTAATCAACACTTGATTAGAGTAATGGATTCCACCTCTAAGTTTATAAATATATCACATTTACATAATATGGGGACCCTTTTAAAAAAACTAAAGGTAAGAGTGTTATAGGGATAAGTCAAAGCTCCAAAACATCTCCAAGGCCTTCCATACACTTAAAGCTTTAGGTATTCTGTTTGTTTTCTCCACCAACAACAGTTGGCCATTAAGAAAAAACTTCTTATGACCTTATAAATACATCATCAAATCTGTTTGAGAGCAAAGTCATAATGTTTTATCCCCTTTTTAGATCAAACACAAAGCCCAAAGAAGAAGCCAACACATCCACAAGCAAGTATATCAAAATGAGTCAAAGAACATGTCATTTGGCCCTTGGACTTCCGTCAACGATAATCAAAGTTACTTAATTTTTGTTAGAATAATGTAAAAAATCAAAGAGTTGTATCCCATTTAGAAATATTAATATATTCATTTATTGAATTTGATTAAACACGGAATTTGTGTCAACATGTATCCTAAGGCAATTCTATGGCTCTTTTATCTTACTCAATTCCAAATATAGGGGAGGGCTAGCACAGACCAAAGCAAAAGCAAACATTTTTTTTTTTTACGTTTCTCAAGTCAATAAGGAGCCCCTTCCAAAAAAAAAAAAAAATCATTGGATAACAAGCATAAACTTATGGATAATGGTTTATTTTTGTTCCTTCCAGAAAAAGAAAAAAATGGGAGGGGGTTAAAGTGTTGGTGAAAATATATTTTAAACTTATAAATGGAACATGGTAGAATATAATATGAATTTAGAATAGATTATAATATATAAAAAAAGTAATTTGAAATTGGTATATATATATATATATATATGGGGTTAAAGTGTTGGTGAAAATATATTTTAAACTTATAAATGGAACAGGGTAGAATATAATATGAATTTAGAATAGATTATAATATATAAAAAAAAAGTAATTTGAAATTGGTATATATATATATATATATATGAACAACCAAATATTTTAAAAATACACATGAACCAACTGTTTTACCTATAATCAAATGCACATGAACATAGGATGGACAACCAAATATTTAAAAAATTTGAATAATCAATTATTTTATTTGTCAAACCTCTTATGGGATTTTGAAGTCAATCGCATTTAATGGTGATCTATTAACAATAAAACACGTCAAGTCAACTGTTTCAACCCAAAAGTTTTCGGCAAACCTGCTTACAACCTCATGTACTTTGCATTCTCAAGAAATGTCATGTTCATCATTTATGTTACATCATTTTGTTGTAGCCCACCATGTGTAGTAAAGGGTCTTGTAATACCATCATTCTTGTAATACTTAATGAACTCTTTATACTTATATTTCATCCCATTATTTGTCTTTAGATATTTAACTTGTTTTTTTGTTTGTTTTTCAATCCTGGATTTTCATTGCTTGAATTTGATAAAAACTTTAGATTTTTGCTTCATAAAATAGACCCATACTTTTTGGGAAAAATCATCTATAAATGTGACAAAGTAAATAACCCTATCTTTAGAAAGTATACTTATAGGTCCCCACACATCAAAACGTATGTACTGTAAAACTTCTTTATTTGTTTGTTGTATTGTCTTAAAGCTGACCCTACATTATATTCCATACAAACAATACTTGCAAAAACTGAGTTTATGTGTTTTCACCCTTGTAAGCAAATTCCGTTTGTAAAGTTCCAACAACCCTTTCTCACTTATATGGCCTAATTTCATGTGTTAAAGAGTGATATCATCAGTATTACAATCAACAGGAGTAGTTACAATTGCTCCACCTGTAACTGTATTCCCTATCAACTTGTATAAATTTTATTCATTTTTTCCCTTCATGACAACCATTACCTCCTTAGTGACTTTAAGGATTCTACCAGTTGTCATGAAGGTAAATCCATTCGAGTGTAATGCATTAAAGGAAATTAAAATTTTCTTTAAATCCAAGATATGCCTAACCTTTCCAAGTGTTCTTACCATGTCATCAAACATTTTTTACTTTAAAGATTCCTATTTTAATGGTTTTACAAGCCGTATTATTATCCATTAGAATAGTACCACCATTATAAAGACTGTAAGTATCAAACCATTCCCTGTAAGAACATGTGTGATAAGAACAACAAAAATCTAAAATTTACATTTCAACAAGATAATTTGTACCTGTACCAATCGAGAGAAGATCTCCTTCACTATTTGAATTGTCTACTGCCACGCTATTCTAATATGAAGATTGCTCATTTTTCTTCTTTTTTTTTCCTCCAAATCTTTTTGGCGTTTCAACAACCCCTTTTCACATGTCCTTCCGTTTTATAATAATAACACTCAAATTTGTTACTATTTCTCTCTGATTTCGAACATGACCTCTATTTGTTTCTAGATCATCTGTCTTTACTTCTTTTACGCTGATGATTTGATTCACCCTTAACCACTAATCCTTCTAGTTGTGAATTGTTTCCTAGATTTTGGAGTGTTTCAGTCTCCAATAAAGCTGTTGTCACTTAATCAACATTGAGAGTGTCTTTCCCAACTAATAACATGCTCACAAGTGTATCAAATGAAGCTGGAAGATAAGCCAAGAAAAGAAGTGCCTTATCCTCCTTTTCAATTTTCACCTCAACGCTTAACAATTGAGTAATAATTTTATTAAAGACATTGAGATGATCTAAAATACTAGTTTATTCATCCATCAGTAATTGATATAATTGTTTTTTTATAAACAGATATTTGTAAGCGATTTTGACATATATAAATTTTTTAATTTTTTTCATAATCCTAGAACAGAAGTTTCTTTCAAAACATTGTATTTTACATCTAGTGTTAGACATAAGTGAATGGTGCTCATTGCTTTCATGGTTACTGACTTCTTTTTCTTGTCAATTAGTGCTTTGATTAACCCTTGTTTCACCAGAATATCTTTATGGCTAAAGTTATTTTTCTCGTCAAATGACTCCACCTCAAACTTAGCCATAAAAAATCCTTTCGTTGCTATTGTATTGAACTCCGGTAATCATGAATTTGTTCTTAATTCTTATCTTTCATGGCCGAACCTAGCGTTCTAATACCACTTATTGTGTTTCACAACAATTATTCTAGTACAAATTAACAAGAAAATAAAATAAAATAAATCAAATCACAAAAAAAATAAAAGAGACACCAAGATTTACATGGTTCAATGGTGAATGGTTAAAAAATGCTCACCTTAACGAATGCTAACCACTGCTCTTTGTCAAGTGACAGGCACATCAGCTCCGAAAAGTGAATATGCGATTCCCAAAAAAGTGAAAATCACTTTTCAACACTGATGTGTTCACCCCTGACAAGGAGCAGTGATGAGCATTTGTTAAGGGAAACGCTCATAAACCGATCCCGGTTCAACAATGTCTTACATCATAGGAGATAAACAATCTTCTTTACCATATAATGTGAAATTCGTACAATAAATGTAATTTTTCTAAACCCAAAACCCACACCAAATCCCGTTTATACCCGTCTTTTCTCTCTCTCTCTCTCTCTCTCTCTCTCTCTCTCATTCTCTCAAAACCCTAAGAAAAAGAAAACCCAAGAAGAACGTGCGGCTGCCCCTTGTTTTTTCTCTCATTAGTTTTCCTATTTTTGATTAGGTTTTCTCTTTCGTAAAGCCGTTCACTTCGACTCCCCTCAAAAGAGGATTCTTTTAACCTTAATAACTCTTTGTAACCGTTAGATCTTGGAGACAATATCGACAAAAATGATACTTTTATCTCTATGATCGTCAAGAAGAAGGACCAGTAGATCATATATCATCCTACAACACGTGTAACTAATCTTGTTACTAACACAAGGCAATTGTTGGAAAATAATGGCATTACGGTGCTTCCAAATTTGCCAACAAACAGTAGCAGCCCTCCGAATAATTTTGCACACATCGAATTTGAGTCAAACTGTCAATGAAACGAATCCTAAACCCTGGGTAAAACGATTGTTTATTATCTGCAAAATCTGTTTGAGTGCCGGTCAAGAACTCTGGTTCAGTCGACAAGCAACATTTGGTCGCTCTTCTTCTTCTTTTTATTTTTATTTTTTATCGTCATTGCCCATAAAACTAACCTAAATTAAGACCTCTCACTCACTTTTGCTTATAAAACCCCCAAAATCGTCGAAAGAAGAGACCTAACGAAATAAAAAATTTCTCCAATTTATCTCTCTCTCCTTTCTCGATTTCCCTTCGTCCTCTTTACTTTTTTTTTTTTTTTCTCTTCTTCTTCTTCGAACCTAATTCCATTATTTCCCTTTTTTTTTTTCATTAGACGGATATCCGAATCCAGTTAGACATCCGCTTAATTAAACGGACACGAATTCGAATGATAGTTTGATTCGAAGCGAATTCGGTTATACTCTTATTCGCTTCGAATTCGCTCCGTTTACAGCCCTTTTAGGATGGAATCACCCTAAACCCCCAAAGCCCTACCCGTTCGGTTATCAAAAAAGGGCATTTCCATTTCTCTCTGTTCGCTTGCAGCTCGGTGTTCCATTATATGGACTAGAGTGTTGATCTTCCGAGTTGTGTGACTGCGTAGGATCGGAGGTTTAAGAAATGTTGGGTCGATGTGTTCGCACAGTCATCGCCGCCGGGCGCTCGTTTTCGGGGGAAGTGATGGCGGAAGCCGTCTCGAAGGGCGGCGCCGCTAGCACAAGCACGAGCACCGGCGGTCGAGACACGCTTGGGCGAAGGCTTTTGGCTCTCATATACCCGAAACGTAGTGCCGTTATTGCTATCCAGAAATGGATTGAAGAAGGCAAAACCGTCCGCAAATATGAGCTCAATCGCGTCGTTCGTGAGCTTCGGAGGCTCAAGCGACACAAACATGCACTTGAGGTACCTTTAGTCGTTCCTCTGTCTTCAAGTTGTTATGGGTATTTTTTTTTGTTCTGTTTTGATTTGGGGTTTATGGGTTTTGTTTGTTTGTATATGAACTGTTCGCTGTTGATTAAAGATTATTAATTTTGGATTGTTAACCAAAGAGGTGGAAGTTTATAAGGACTCAGAAAACTGACCTTTTACAGAGGAAGTAACAATGACTGAAATATTCAGAACTTTATTAACTTTCATGAATGAAATTAGAAAATAAACTTCACAATATAAAGCTATCAAAGTTTTATTAAGTAGAAGGAAAATATATACACTCAGTCAGGGGGTGTATAATTTACCATAAAAAAGGGGGGGGGGTATAGAAGCCTTATGCCTCAGGTAAATCTAAATACTTGAATTACCAGCACCTAATCCAGGTAAAAGAGATTACACAATAAAATCCTGCTGGTTACAAACCCAGCCAACCATATCTACAATCAAATATTAGGAAGCCTTGATTTTTGGAAATGCAGCTACTCCTGGGCTGTCTTTCGCATGCAAACTAATGATTTTGTAATTTCAATCTCAATCTCAGATCATGAGATTGCAATCCTTGAAATGTCGAGATTATATTGTGCTACTCATTTGATTGATGTGCACATTTTCAGAACACATCTAGAAAATGGAGTATAAATCAAGCATTTGGCATGCAATATAAAGATTACAAACTCACCTATTATAAGCCAAAATTAAAGGCCAACAGTTTGATGTGTGTGCTCGAAAATCAAAGGTTTGTTGTTGAAGAGGAAGACCAATGGTTTTGGCAGGCTGCTAAAAGTGGGGCCTTCTCCGTCTCATCTTTTTATGACACCTTGTTATTAAATGACCACGTAGGTTGCCCTGAGGAGTTCTTATGGGGATCAAAAGTTCCTTCGAAGGTGTCGTTTTTTATGTGGGTACTATTCCATGGTAGGTTGCCTACTCATGATCTGCTCAAAGCTAGAGGGATGCTAATGGTTAGTAGGTGCTGTTTTTGCTTCCAGGACGAGGAATCGTGTGATCACTTATTCTTACATTGTCTTTTCTTCTGTAAGGTGCGGGGTCGGTGTCTGTGGAGCTTTAGGAGGTGGTGGGTGCAGCTTGCTTCCATGTTGTTGGTCACTAACAAAAATTCTTTACTTATGGGTTAAACCATGGGTGGTTCTTCCAATTTGGGTTATCAAAAGGGTTTCGGTTTGGTAATGCCTTTAGACCGAAGACTTTTACAATAGAACAATGTCACCCAGATTGATAACAGAAAATGAAAATTCACTAAATTGTAAGTGCAGAGTACAATGTTAATTACAAAGATACCTTCGAACAAGCAGATTAGCCGTTGTCTTTCTTCTAATGTTGAAGGAGGACCTCGTTGAATCCGATTCCTTGAATAAGGTAGATTAGCTGATGCCTTTTTCTTGAAAGAACTTCTAATGTTGAAGGAGGACCTCGTTGAATCCGATTCCTTGAATAAGGTAGATTAGCTGATGCCTTTCTCTTGAAAAAACTTCGTTGAATATGGTTTTGCAGTACAATCGGATCGCCTGATACAAGACTTCAAATCACTACAGAATCGAGCTACTACTATGCCTATTCTAATGCTACTGCTATAGATAAAAGATATTGTTGATGATGATTGATTCGTTTTTCTCTTCTTCTTCTCTGCCACAATTTATAGAACTCCTTGGGTAGTTTTTCAAACTTAATGGCTACTACCTCAAGCGGTTATGGTAGTTTGGTTTCATGGCCACTACCTCAAGCGGTTATGGGTAGTTTGGGTTCATGGCTACTACCTCGAGTAGTTCTTATGAGTAGTTAGCCATATTTTGGCTTCATGGCCACTTCCTCGAGTGGTTATTGGTAATTTAGTTTCATGGCCACTTCCTTGAGTAGTAATGGGTGATCATGGGACCAACTGTATGCAGTTTGGTTTTGAGAAATTGGGTAACCACTTATTTTTTTTAACTACCATTCCTACACTTTTTCTACAGACTGGATTTGAGAAAGTGAGATAAACAAATGCCCCCCGCACATGTTTGGTTTGATTTGAAAATCGAACACTGTGTATTTCTTAGCTACCAATGGCCATGATCCTTCGAAGGGTCATCTTCCTTATTTACCTCAAATGAAATCTTGTCCCATGAATGAGTTTGGAGACAATTTTTCCTGTCAATTCACTCACGATATGGTTTTTTATAGACTGGTTTTGTTGTTCTTGTTCTTCCAAACTTAGGGCTATATATATGCTCGAGGAAAATGACCAAATAATCTCGATGTAAAAAATTTGGTTCATAAGTCGAGTTATCAAATTATTGTTTTGGGCCTTTGTAAGATTGGTAGTGAGGGTTATTTTGGTCCGGCGGTGCATCATATGGACCATATGCATTTGCACTTCTATGCGGCTTGCATCGATCATATTGATAATCTGGGTTTTCAAGGTCTCTATATCCCTGTCCTCGATAGACATATCGAGGCTCTCCATTTGGCTCGAACTTAAGGATTTTAGGGACCTCGAGCCTTTCGGGCCTTATTGGCATATTCGATCTAGCAAGAAAGACCACAAAACCCTGAGATCTTTGTATCGATTCCCCTGCTGGAACCATAACTGGCTCACTATGAGGTGGTACTGGAAAATTTTCGACCATTACCTCTTCTGAGTAATCAAGAGGTCTATCTTGACCCTCGAGCTCATTTGAGGCCTTTGAGATGTTTGTTCTCCTAGTTATATTCCTCTGCTTTTGGCATCGATGTTTCGATTAAGTTGAATGACCTCTACCATAGGTTGAAGTGCTCTAATTAAGACATTAGCTGGAATGTCTGATATTGTCTAGAACCCCTCTTTGATTCTCTCAGTGAGATTATGAAACCTACCCTCGAGGTTTCGAGATAGGTCGTCTATCTCGTTTTCATTTGAGTCAGCCGGGTGTTTATCTTTCCTAGATGCCATCTAAATCATTCTCTCACTATGGTTGCCAATCTGTTGGTCACTAATAAAAATTCTTTTACTTATGGGTTAAATCGTGGGTGGTTCTTCCAATTTGGGTTATCAAAGGGGTTCGGGTTCAGTAATGTCTCTAGACCAATGACTTTTATAATAGAACAATGTCACCTAAGATTGATAACAAAAAAAGAAAATTCACTAAATTGTAACTGTAGAGTACAATGTTAATTACAAGGATACCTTCAAACAAATAGATTAGCCATTGTCCTTCTTCTAATGAAGGAGGCCTCGTTGAATCCGATTATTTGAATAAGACTGATTAGCCGATGCCCTTGTCCTGGAAGAACTACGTTGAATCTGGTTCTACAGTAC
>JAOXJP010228229.1:0-11158 GCA_025762735.1 Platanus orientalis | reverse complement strand
AAGTCCTATACACATGACCACTACATGTACACACTTTGTTTTGTGCATGGACATTGACAATACATAGACCTAACATCTTCTACCATGGTGACTTTACCTCTTACTCTAGATGTTCAATTCCACCAACTCAAAGAACTTATTTCTTCCTTCATCAATCTTGGCTATTCATAAATTGTTCTTCCAAAAACCAAAGATGCTTTTGAGGATGTGATCCAAAAATAATTTGATATTTCCTTCGATCCAAAAGATTCAATCCACAAATTGGTTGTCCACCTTTCATTTCTACTTTTGAGGATTATGAGGTGATTATTTCTAGTCTCCAGAAGATAATAAATATTTCTTCAAAAGAACCTTGCATTACTGCCCTTTATCCAGAATTCCAACAGGCAGTTCAATCCCTTAGTAGAGAGTACAACTATATTTTCTCCTAGATAGCTAATATGGAGAAAGACATTAGCCGGATTGATGTAGAGATTCAGAGGCTGGAGGTCGAGAAAATAGCCAAACAGGAAGAGATTTCTATAGATAAGATGAGGTTGGAAGACTGCGAAGGAAAGAGAGATGCTTTAAAAGGTGAGATGTCAAACACCCTGGTGAAGAATAAGATGATATTGAAAGAAGTGAAGGGCAAGAAACTAGAGTTTTCTGATCACTTGATCCACATTTTGGGATCAGGGTTTGAGGTTCAAAAATTATTCAAGGATAATTTTTAGATTCACTGGCTGTGGGTCATTAAAACAATCTTTTTTGATGATGTGTTAGCCTTTTTAGCCATTAACTTTTAATTCTTATGCCAAAATTCTTTTAGGCATTTGAATCTTTGTTTATGCTGGTGGATATTAACCTAATCCTTCCATATCTACAAACTATTTTTTTTTGTAAGATTAGTTTGGTAGTTTTGCCATTACTATATTGTGATGGATTTTTTTATTTTCCCAACTAGTGGGAAATACTTTTTTTAATATTGCCCATTGATTACTTTTTTCATCACTAATCCATATATCTCTTGTTACACATTTTCTCCTCCTAGGAGAACTTGAAATATTTTGTATGGTCCCTCCCAACAAGAGGACCATTTTCCAAAGGCATGATCCTTAGTGCCTAGTGGAAGAATTATTTTCCACACTAGTTCTCCTTTTTCGAATGATTTTTTTCTTACCTTTCTTATTATAAGCCTTAGCAACTTTTTGTTTATTTATTTTCATAATATCTGAGGCTCTCAATCTCGCTTCATCAACATTTTCTAATTCTAGGATCATGGCTTCATTAAATTCTTCCATACTTAATTTTTCTTGAAATGTTGTTCTCATTGAAGGAACTATAATTTTCATTGGCAAAATGGCATCATGTCCATATGTTAGAGTATAGGGACTAGTGCCAGTGCTTGTTCTTTTAGATGTATTATAGGCCCAAAGAATCTATGGAAGAATTTGATGCCAAGATCTTAGTTTTTCCTGAATGGTCTTCCTCAATAATTCTTTCAATATTTTGTTAGAAGATTCTGCTTGACCATTAACTTGTGTATAGTATGGAGTAGAGGATAACATTTGTATTTCAAAATCCTCCACAAATTGTTTTACATCTTGGTCTGTGAACACGGTTCCCATATCTGTTGTAATAGTCTCTGGTAGGCCAAAACGATAAATAGTATTTTCTTCTATGAACTAAATAATCTGGCTTTTGTAAGCACTTGATTTTGGTGCTACTACTAGTACCAATGCTTCTCTTCAAGTCAGGAGACGGATAGAACGATCCCCCAACCGCTTTCTTCAACCCATCAGCTAAGACTCTAACCGAGCTAAAGCCCAACACCAAACCCTGCCCCTCTCATTTACTCTATTTTGTTCATTTTATTCTTTTAAATATCATGTTATTATTTTATTAATTTTAAGCTTAATTCTCACTTTGATTTTTGCCTCTTTTATTACCTTATTATTATTCTTTCGGTAACATTTACTACTATTTTTATTAGCACATTTAACTAATTCTACTTATTTTTTATGTACTATTTTACATTGTATCTATTTAAAATTAATTTATTGATGTTGTATTTATTATTTATTTATTTTTGTATTTGTTACTATTTTATTTTATTTTTTATTGTTATTTGTGCAATATTATTATTATTATTTTATTTTTCTCTTTATTTATTTGTTAATTATTATTATTATTATTATTTTGCTCCACATTATCCCTACCCGAACTAGCCCACTTAAACCACCCGAGCAAACCCTATCCAAACCTAAACTAGCCTTACCCAAACCCAAACCAGCCCAACTTGACCCAAACCTAAACCAATCCCTCTCTTCTCATTCATTAACCCTCCTCTCTCACACAGATCACCAACTCCCTCTCTCTCTCCTTACTGGTTCCCCCTCTTTCCTCATGGGTGAAATACACCTTGTCCAAAAACCCCCAGCTCTCCTTATCCCTTTCATTGGCTCCCCGTCTCTCACATAGATCCCCCCTTTCCCACACCCCTTTCTCTCATTCTCTTTCTTGATCTCTCTTTGTCACGGTCAAACGACACCCTATCCAAGACCCCTTTCTCCATTGAAGCCTCTGTGAATGCCCTGTTTGAGACTTGTGTCCATCTTTTTCCCCTTTCTTGAAACCCTCAAAAACACAAATCAGCACCCTCTTTATCTTCTTTACCCTCTGGTGAAAATCTTAAAATCAAGAACCCTGTAAACCCTAGTTGATGTGACCTAACATGCCCCTACCTTCTTCCTCTTGCCTTTTTCTCGTTTCCAGCTATCCCTTGATGATCTATGGTTTTCTCTCAAGCAGAACCCCTAGGTTTAGATGATGGAGACCTCACAAGGAAGTAGAGGCTCTTAAATCAAAGCCAAGTAAGCCAACAATGACTCCTCGCCTAGGCTACCACCCTCTTGTTGATTGGGTCTGTATACCTCTTATTTATTTATTTATTTATTTATTTATTTATTTTCCTCTCTACAAAATCCAATAACACTCTTGGACAAAGGGGGAGGGGAGAGAAAAAGAAGTCCGATGCAGCACCCAAGGGGGGTCGGTCTCCAGATACCCTGGGATTTTCTCAAAACCAATGTCTCCTCTATCCTCTATTCTGCTCTCTAAAACCCTAGACCATGGAAAAAGGGGTTTATTCCTCCCATCTTTCTTATTCCCAAGCTAATGCTCTCCAAATCAACACCTTTACTTCCCTTTAGCCATCTCAATGATAGAAAAAAAACAACCTAGTGTTTTTTCCCCTTCACTATTGCCCTACTGCCAAAAACGTGAAGAAAAGGTTCCCACGTATGGTGTGCTACGAGTAAGAGACAGGTTGATCTCCAATCTTAAGAATTTGGATGTCATGTGCAGTTGCTCTATTTGTCTATTTTCCATTTACTGAGTGGCATTCTCATTTGAGTTCTTTTTCTGGATTTTAGATTCTAATGTGTTTTGGTGCTTCTGTCGTTTGCATTTTTATATTCAATTGATTTATATAAATCCCCATCCTATTAGGAAAGTGTTTTATTTATTTTGTCAGATGGATTACATGATGAATTGAGGTTTGAGATGATTTCTAATTCATATTCCTTATAATGAATCCATCTTGTTTGACAAAAAGCTTGAGAGAAACTTTTGTTTATTTTTATTTTTTACTTCTAATCACTAGTTTTGAAACAAAGATTATCTTTGGTTGTGATGATTGTAGTGAATATTTTAAGCCTTGCTAATTTGAACAGTTTAACCATGTTGTTTGGCAGTTTATAATTCTTCATTTTAATATTTTTTTTTATTTATAATTTAGTCATACAAGTTTGGTTTGTATACCAACTAGGTAGTTTAGACTGTTATGTTGTATTTCATCTTTATTTTTAAATGGAGTTGCCTTAGCATGCTACTTGTTTTTATTTACTTTATTGAATAAATGGTAATTGTCGTTGCCAGCACCCAAATTTTGACTCAGGTAATCTAATGGAATGAAGGGCAGCAAAGCAGCATTTAGGCATCAAGACCTTAAGCACATTGGTTTAGGGAGAGCAAATTGGACCCTAGGAGGTTAGGCATATATTGAGAAGTCATCCCAGATATTCTGGTTATAAATGTATTAGTCATAGCACCTCATTACAGCCTAAGTACACCATTATAGGTCAAAACCTAATCCTCCAAAAAATTGAAATTCCTATATTGAGAACCTAGAGGGGGTTGAATAGGATCCTTTAAAATTTCTTTTCAATTACCCTGAATTCAATTGTTTGTTTTAATTAGTTAAGTTGCTCTTAATAAATAAATGCAATTGAAATGTGTTCTTGTATATAAATGGGTTCAATTTTATTGCATGAAAGATTGTATAACATGTGCAAAGCTTGACAAATGAAAAGCACAACATAATCAACCACACAAGGCACAAGATGTATAGTGGTTCGGCACGACGCCTTACATCTACTCTCAAAAGCTCACCACCAATCTATAAAATTTTATTAAGATTAAAGCCAATACAATCAAGGATAAAATTAACAAAATCCTAGTCTACTTGCCAATACAAGTTACATCTAGTGTCTCTGGCGGGTGTGGTCTAAAGGTCTACTCTTCCGGTGTCTCCGACGAAAGAGATTTTGGTACACACTACCGGTGTCTCCGGCGGTAGTGTCAATTCTCTCAGTGTCTCCAACGGGAGAAGTCTCAAAACTTTAAATAAAATTAAAGTCAAGAATTACCTCTTTATAGGTTGATGTTGCCTTGTACACAATATGGGGTTGCTCCTTCTTAAACTAGGTTTGACTATTGCTCCCTAATGCTTCTTAGTAGCTCTTCAAGCTAGTAGAGCCAACAGTAGTGGGTTGCTCCTCTTTGAGCAAGGTGTGACACACAATCCCCCACTTATCTCTTCTTGGGTTTCCTTTTAGACAACCCTTGTAGTCTACCTCCAAAAGATATACCTAAGGTAGATTGGAGAGGTAGCAATGGAATGGTCTTGGATATAGATTTTCTATGTAGGCATAGCAAGTGGTTCTCCAAAAATTGGAAGAACACTATCTCACAAAATCTATTAAAATGGGCACAAGAGAGCTTTCAAGTATATGAGATTTTCACAAAAACCATTAGTTGTTCAATGGGTGCTCAACCCTTTATATAATGGATGAAAATAATCCTTGTCCATTGGATTAGAACATCCCCAAATGGTCAAGTGATATTGGTCATTGACTACCAACGGATTTTTGAAGTTTAAACGGTTATATAGTGTTTTCGCAACTTTGGATTGATCCAAGTGCAAAAAAACACTCAAAATTAGGAACCAGAGAGTTGCTGGATCAATCTTGGATCGATCCAAACTATTTGGATCGTAGTGATTCGATCCTGGATCGATTCAAATTCTCTGTAATCCCTCTTAAAGTCTTGGGAATACTACAGATGACTTTAGATCATCCCCCCATGACCCGGGAAGATCTGTGGACCTTGGAAAACCCGATATGAGACCTTGATTCACCTTGGTTACTGTACAATACCTGATTTACCTTGTGTAGACTTGGAATTGATAGTGAATCCTTCGAGATGACTCGCCAACTCCCGGAATGATCTCTTGAGGCTTCCTTGACGCTTGATGATGATCTTCGTGTAACAAAGACTCATGGATCTCCTAGACTCTCACATGACTCAGTTCATGTCCTAGTCTATACAAAAAAAAAAAAGTATTTTACTCAGACTCATGGAATTTACAACATATTACATTTATAAGTTTCATATCATTCACTACTTACCCCAACACTTGTTGATCCTTGTCTTTTGGTTTCAAAAACTTTTTTGAACATTTTTTGTATACTTTTTTAAATGAGATGTGTCATTAGCACTATTTTCTCCAAACTTATTTTTACAATACTTACAAGTGGCAAATACCCCCATTGTCAGTAACTTCCCTATAAAAGTCGTTCCACAAACCCGATGTTAATTTCCTTGTCTTAGTAGAAGAAACAGTATTGTTATTTATCTCACCATCTACAAACACAAGAAAAGATATTAGGAATGGGATTGGAAGCAGTAGTGGTGGAATGAGATCAGTAGACATTTTTGGCAAACACCCTACATAATAACAAAAAAAATCTATTTTAAGCCAAACAATTAAAATCTATACAAATACAAACCATAATAAATACATATACATATGTATATATGTATATATGTATATGTCAATGCTAATATTGAATGGTAAAATCCTATAAAGAAAAAGACATGAGTATAAGATATATACTAGAGCAATATCAAATTTAACTTCGAAACCATCTTTGCTAATTACCACAACACCTTTGTTCACACTAATACAAAGAAAATTATAAATCAACCATCATTAAAGGCAACAACTAAATCTTCAAAACACAAATCATAGTCAGATTCAATCATTCAACCAAGCATATAAAAAATGAAGAAGAAAATTAAAAACCCTCATGATACCCAACAAATATTTCTCAATCTATAGTAGAAAAATAAACACAACCATTAATATAAAAAAATTCAAAAGCCATATATCTTGGTAGATAGGATCATTCTTCTAATGTAGTTTACAATATATTTATTTCCACCAAATTTTTAGGTTCTTTTTACATAAATTTGTATTCCTTAAAAATCTCAATTCCATTTCCACCTGGCACCTATTAGGAAAAATGACATTGCAGTAAAAAAATTCAACTCTTTATATGGTTGTGTTCACCATAAAGAGCCCAAATAAGTGAGTAAAAATGTAGAAGTGAAAGAGGGAAAACAGAGCCAATCGGTCAGAGAAACTAAGAGAGGGGGAAGATAAATTAATCAAAAAAATACATAACCAATCAACAGAAAGATTAAAAAAAAATGAACATTGGTGGCACAAATCCAAAAAAAAAAAATACAGAATAATTAAAATAAAATTCATCATAAATAAATAAACTCGACAATCGACAAAACAATAAATAAAATGAACGTGGTGGCATAAATCCAAAAAAAAATACAGAAAAATTTAAAAAAAAAAAATCATAAACAAAACTCTACAATGAACACTGAACAATAAAAAATAAATTCATAAAAAATACAGAACAATTAAAAAATTAAATTAATAAAAAAATCAACAAAACATTGATCGAGTCACGAGTGCCGATCAACCAAGGCATAGGGAGAGTGGTCAGCCAAGAAATTTGACACTCTACAATTTCTCGATGACTCGATCAGTCAACAACTAAACAAAAAAATAAACAAAATAAATTTTACCAATTTTCGATCAGCCAAAGATAGAGTTGAGAGGGAACTAAGAGGGAGCAGGTCAGAGAGTTGAAACTTGGAAGCCGAAACGAGAGCCGAGGGCTGAGAGCTAAGAGGGAGAGTGGGTGACGTTGGCTGGAACTTGGAAGATGACGAGAAAGCCGGAGAGGAGACACTAGCCGAGGGTTGAGCACTTAAGATTGAGCATGAGACTGAGAGAGAGTCATAGCGAGTGGCAACACCAAGAATGAGAGCACAAAGTACCGAGAGGAGCATGACTACACGAGAGAGAATTGAGAGTCTAAGAGTGAGACAAGAGTTAAGAGTTAGGGTTATGGTTATGGTTAAAAAAAAGTAAATCATCTAAATGTTTTAGGGTTTTAGTGTGGGCTGTTGAATTGGTTTTAATCCAACGGCCTACACTCTTCTTATTTATATATAATTATATATGTTTATATTTAACTGGATTTGGACCTTTACCAGATCGGATAAAGGTGGATCCTTATCCGGTCTGGTATAACTTGATATATTACTTAGCGGATTGGATAAAGAACGGACTGGATCTTTACAGACTTGATTATTGGGATTCATAGTCAGGTGGATACTGGATTTTTACAGATAATTAGCAGTCTTGGCTTCCATTACATGCCATAACTATTAATGGACCACACATAAAAACTGCAAACATTCTCAGTGGCTTGAATTCTAAAAACCTCCCAATTATGCATCCATTCATGTAAAGTACCCTAATAATACTTTCTTCTCTGAATTAAAATGTTGCATTTTACCACTAATCGACCTTATAAGACATTGATCATGTCCAAAACAGCTGAATTTTTGTACAAAATCCTTCTTCAACATCATATTCACTGATTTTTTTGTCAAGTCAATTTTATTCATAATACAATAAAGAGCTAACAACAAACTACTAGGATTTAAGGAAAGGCTTTCTAACTTGAAACACAGGTGGAGAAAACAAAAGATAGTTGTATACATAAAATTTTATTGCTTCTATTTAATATGTCAAATTTTCCATTTGAAACTATCAAACAGTTTTTTATTTATGTGAAAAACTATTTTTCTATATTCATTAAAACTTGAATCTGTTAACATTGGGTTAATGTCTTGAATTTAACCTAAGATGTAACCCAGATGATGATTCAGAGAAAAAACCCAAATATCCCCTATTTATGTGATCCATATTCTTGACCCAATTTGGAGTCCACATCAGACCCATGAAAATTAGGATTTTAGGGGTTTTATATTGGGGGTTTCTTGATTTATGTGTCATCGCACCATTCTTTTAATCTTTGTTTTTACTTATAATGAAATCTCTCTTGCCGGTTTTACCCGTGGATATAGACTTCAAGCCGAATGATGTAAATCATCTTCTTCTTTGTGTGATTGTTGTTTACATTATTTTCTCTCTTCTATTTTGTTGCATACAATCCCAAATCTTGGTTTTCCACACAACAAACTGGTATAAGAACCCTAGGTGACAATTGGGGGTTTTCGACATGGTGGCAAAGTATAAAGTGGAGAAATTTGATGGGTAGAACAACTTCAATCTATGGCACTTGAAGATGAATGCGTTGTTGGTTCAATAGGGACTGTACAAAGCTTTGATGGGGAAGGAAAATCTTCCTATGATACTGTCAAAAGATGACAAAGAGGAACTCATCAAGGCACTCAGTGCAATTCAATTATTCTTGGCCGCTAAGGTGTTACGAGAGGTTACAGATGAGTGTCTGCGACTGGGTTGTCGCTCAAGTTGGAGAGCTTGTACATGATCAAGTCTCTCACAGGCAGGTTTTATTTGAAACAATGCTTCTATACATTGTGTAACACCCCATAACACTAATAAGGGATAAAAATATAATTTAGTGTATATAAGGGTAATATTGTCTTTAAACATTTTTAGGGAGTCGTTTATAGTGTTTGTGATATAATAGAATGAATTAGAAGTGAAGAAAATGAAGATAAATCTTAAACTTGTCAAATTCAAAATGTCACGCCCCAAAACCCACACATAGAGATTGGGGTAATAATACGAAAACACACGTGCACGATGTCATGGATCTCGGTGTGTAACATTACCCTTTCCTTGTGGAAGAGGTTTCTTACTTACTTAACTTACTAATTTGCAGCATATATTTTGTTTTCATTCTTTTTTTTTCTTTTATCCAATTACTATTCACAATCACCAAACATTCACAATGGAAACATAATTATAAAATAATAACATTCATCCTTAAAGTGCAACGGAATATAAACATACACATTTTAAACTACGCAATGGAATATAACAAGAACCCCCAATATCCTTAACAAATAACTAATAATCTCATCCATCAAACTAAACATACCTATAAGCATCTAAATAGTACTATTAAATAGGCCATCCAAATGGGCCAACATCTTGCTCATCACCTCAAGTAAAACTACTAATTAATTAAATTAAATCCTGTCTCAAAACCTAAATTGTCTCATACATGAGTGCTGAAAATAAACAAACAAAATGAAATAACATAACATGGACGATGCACTCATCCCCATGAACCATCTCTCTAAACTGAAACTGCCAAGGATCCTATGCTCTAGGGCGCCATCTGAAAGGGGGTTAAAAATATGGGTAAGTTATAAAGCCCATGAGAAAACATACATAATGTCCCACGGAATAAATCATATGTCACGAGTACGAAATGATACCAAAGCAAAACAAATGAATACATAAGAGTCGACTAACTACAATAATGATCAGAATCTAATACAGGTGCAAAAATAATCAGCCAAATCAATAAGAGTCTATAACTGAAATCAAAAAAATATAACTTATAAGGAAAGTGCAACACGTAATGTAAATGTCTACTTCAAAAATACTCATAAATAAATAAGCCTTAGCACCTCTCAAATAAGCTAAATTAGCTAATTAATAGATATCAAAACTAATGTATGCTCATGGAAGCCTAATACAGCTCTCAACTCATGTAACCTACAAAGGGTTTCCACCAAAACACTCCTCAAATCAAAACAACTCAACCCATGTAGGGTTCTTGAACTAAATCTCATTAAAACACCTCGTAACAAATCTAACGGATTAGCCCACTTAGGGCCTCTAACAAAACTAAAAATCATTAACCCATGTAGGGTCTCTACAAAATGGAAATCTCGTATGACCCATATAGGGTCCCTAACAAAACTGAAATCTCGAACAGAGGGCAACTAGTGTCGTCTTCACCTATTAATATCACCCAGTGATTAGGTCTATAAATGGGGTCATAAGACCAATATAGCCTATAAAAATCCCCTAGGGTATCAAGGGTTAGCCTGCAAAAATCCCTCAAGACATCAAGGGTTGTGAGCAACTAGTGCCGTTTCACCTATTAATGTGACCCAATTATTGGGTACCTGAACTGAAATGGGCTAATAGACTAATATAGCCCACAAAAATACCCCAGAGTGTCAAAGGTTAGCCCGTAAAAATCCTCCAGGGCATCAAGAGTTAGCCCGCAAAAATCCTTATAGGAGTCAAGGGTTGGTGGGCAACTGGTGTCGTCTTCACCTATTAATGTCACCCAGTGATTGAGTCCAAAACAAGATCCTCGAAATCGGAACGACACTTTAAAATCAATGCATATATAGAGTAATATATAATTACATAAAGATATAATGAAAAAGAAATCCATGTAACAAAAATCATTAGTACCATGTAAAGACTATACCTAAAACCAAACGAGAAGTAGTAGCTCATACTCACACCAAACCCAAAATGCTCAAAAATTCCTTTTTTAACTTTCCAAAATCAACGATAGTGTAAAAGTCTCAAACAAGTCATGCATGTGGATGCAAGGATACTAATATGAAGCTTATCAAATCAAGTGTAAGTGGATATAATCGAATGGAAAGCATAATAATAGTATCAATGAGAAACTAGCCTACAAGATAGCATAAGCAATAAAGC
>JAOXJP010228228.1:0-11158 GCA_025762735.1 Platanus orientalis | reverse complement strand
GGTCATTTTCCAACCTTTTGGAATTTTGTTGTTGGAGGCCTTGCTAAAATTTATAAAATCTAGATGTCTTCATTATAGAGAGCATTTTGGAGAGTTGTTGAGAAAATGGGTTCAAATGGGCTTTGATTTAGACTTTTGAAGGTATAGGAGTAAAATGGTAATTTGCCAACCTTTTAATGTTTCAATGTGGGAAGACTTATGAAGGTTGGCAAATTCAAGGTGTTTTGTTGTAGAAAAGCTGTTGGAAAGTGGAGTTTGATTGGGTTTGATTTGGGCTTCTAAAGGTGTAAGGGTAAAATGGTAATTTGTCAGCCTTTCGATGCTTCAATGTGGGAAGGCTTATAAAGGTTGGAAAATCCAAGGTGTCTTTGTTGATGTAGAGATGTTGGAAAGTGGGATTTGATTTGAGCCTCTAAAGGTGTAGAGGTAAAATGGTAATTTGCCAGCCTTTTAATGCTTCGATGTGAGAAGGCTTATGAGTTGGAAAATTCAAGATGATGATGATTTAGAGTACTTTCATTGTGTTTGCAACCAGAATGTCCATTGAGAATGCTTGCTTATTCAAAGTTCAGTAGTGTCTAGACCTTGGTCTTATTCCATGTTGTAATAAACTCATCTGACTCCATTTATAGACCCGAGTCAAAATTTGGGTGCTGACACTAGTATAGTCCCTTAAAATTCCCTAGGACATGGGTGTCAAAGAAAATTCTCATATTTAAAGCAACATGTCGAATACATGCTCATGTAAAATAATATAGCTACTACATAAGTATATTATATAGTCGATATCTGTTGATGTATGTCAATCCCATGAACAAACTATGTAGTAGTCCATGTCTTGTAAGTGTCTTATGCTCTCACAAGTTCAAGACATGAAGATAAAGAGGACTAAAGACTTGAAGACAAAGAGAACCAAAGACTTGAAGAAGAAACCAGAGACTACCTCAGATTTGTCCCCACCAACAAAGGTATAAAGCATGCATTGCATAGCATTTTAAGACCTTAAAATGAATGTAGACATGGTGGTAGGTCCCTCAAAAAAACTAAGGAAACATTGCCTAAGGACAAGCCCCTTTAGAGTGCCCAAACCAAGATCTCAGGATCTTGGTGTCGTGATCGATCACAGCATGATTGATCATAAATCTCATGATTGATCATGACCCAGATCTAGGTCCAAATCTAACAACTTCTAAGAGCTAGGCTCCATCACCCACAATCAATTACAAGATGGATCTTGGCCTGGCTCCCAAACTCATGATCGATCAGGGATCTCGTAATGGATCACAAGCCTGATTCTAACTCAAGATCGATCATAAGATCCGTGATCAATTAATGATCTCTCAATCGATCACAAGGATATTTTTTATAAAACAAAATAAAACACGATTTTTAAGGTAAGATTTTTGAAATTTGAACCCCATTTTTTGAAATCTAAGGCTCTAAAGAGATGCCTAGTTTAAAAGATTTCAATCCAAAGGTTATGGGTGTTTCTCACCCCTATAAAATGAAACTTTTCCCTTTAGATAAAACAATCTCAAACACTTCAAGCTACCTAGAGAGTTACAAAGTTTACCAAATTAAGAGTCTCTCCCATTGAAGAAAAAAAAACACCATTATGTTACTGGTTTTGAGCCTGAATAACTAACATTTCACTCAAGAATCACTTTCTCTTTCTCTCCTCTTGAATACCACTCTACTACTATTGAAGAGAACTTGTGGTGAGCCTTTCCTAAGAGGAAACTCACACTTGACTAAGCTCAAGGAGTACTAGAGCCAAAAGCTTAAAGCTTGTGGGTGGCCAAGGCAAACTAACTCAACAAGGAGCACATCACTTTCTGCAAATAGCAATATCAACCATCTTGTAGTAATATTTGTTTTTCTTTGCATTCATCTTTATTATTGTGCTTGTTTTGCTTCCGTTGGAGACATCGGAAACTTGATTACCTCCGCCAAAGACATCGAAAGTAGTTCACACTTGCTGGAGACACCGAGTGTTATTGTTTAGCTTGCTTATGAGCAAGTAGTTAGGTTTTGTATATTGACATAGGTTGTAATAGTACTTAAATGAAATATACCTAAGCTCGGTGGTGAGCTTTAGAAGAGTGGACGTAGGTCCTAGTACCAAACCACTATAAATCTCTTGTTATGAATTATGTGTATAATTGCTTGTTTATCTCCTTTGATGCTCATTACTACTCTTGCACATTACTTGTTTGACAAAATATTTAAGTAAACACTTTATAGCACACACACACTTTGGCTAAGTTAAAAATATTAAAATCAATCCCAAGATTTACAAAAAAGGGTGAGATAACTTTAGATATCCTATTCACCCCTCCCCCTCCCCCCTCTAGGATAACTTTAGAGCAATTCCAATTGTCAGAAAGAAGATAATACAATCACACACAACTAGAAGGCCCCTTTTCTATTGCTTCTACTGTGGCTTAGAATGGCATATAAAGGTGGATTGTAAAAAATGGCAAATGACATCAAATCCCAAATGATGCAATCTAGAAGAATGCAAAGTGGGAAGAATGTCAACAAAATAAACTATTTTCAAAATGTTGAAAATGGAAACCTTCAAAGAAAGAAGGATTTGACCCAACAACAGAGTGTCAAAAGGAAAACCTCTCAACCTACAAAGGTTAAGAGAGTATAGGTAAGAAAGGATGACCTAAAATGTTTGGTCATTCACACCGCATTAAGAGCCAGAAGCTCATTAAGATGGTATCTTAACAACGAGTGTTCAAGACACGTTCGGAGAAAGAGAATTGTTACCTAATTTAAGGAAGCTCAAGGTGGATATGTCACATTTGGTGATGAAAACACCACCAAAATCCTTGGGGTAGGAACCATAGTAACCCCCCGACATTACACAACTCACCGAGACTCTTTATGTGTAAGGTCTTAAGCACAACTTGATAAGTATAAGTCAAATTTGTGATAAAGGCTATAAAGTTCAATTTGGTAAAGATGGATGTGTGATCAAGGATCACAAACAATACAACATCCTAGCCAAAGGAGTGATAAAAGTGATAATTGTTATGTCATTAAATCTCATCCTCAACAAGGGGACACTTGTCTCATGACCTAAAAGGATGAGACCAATCTTTGGCATCACAGATTAGGACACCTCAACTTTAGGGATCTTGCAAGACTTAGCAAGAAAGGAATGGTCAATGACCTTCTTAAGTCAAGCAAGATTGACAATCCAATGTGCAAAGGTTGTCAAATGAGAAAGCAAACTAGAGTTCCTCACAAGAAGGCCACACAAATAAGAACATCTAAACCCCTAGAGCTACTCTACATGGATTTGATCAGTCCAACTAGAATGGGGAGTAGGTGGTAGAAGATACTTCATGGTGGTGGTTGATGATTTCTCTAGATTTACTTGGGTAGCATTCTTAAGAGGGAAATCCAAAGCCTTCAATGAATTCTTGAACATTTGCAAAAGGATTCAAGTAGAGAATGAACTAACCTTTAAGCGCATTAGAGCGACCATGGAAGGAAATTTAAGAACCATAAATTCTCAAATTGGTGTGATGAGATGGGAGTTAAGCATGAGTTTTCAGCTCCAAAAACTCTACAACAAAATGGAGTTGCTGAAAAGAAGAATAGAACTCTTCTTAACATGGATACCTCTATGCTTACAAGTAAGGACCTAGCCAAGAGATTTTGGCCTAAGGCAATTTACATCGCTTGCTATGTCTCTAACAGCATCTATTGAAGACGTGGTACAAATAAAATAGCCTATGAACTATGGAGTGGGAAAAACGTAATTGTTAAATTCTTTAAAGTATTTGGCAGCAAGTGTTACATCCTTAGGGATAGAGAACACTTGGGAAAATTTGACAAGAAAAGCGATGAGCTTAGTTTCCTAGGATACTCCACCACTAGTACAACCTACTGAGTCTACAATAAGACAAGTCTCACAATAAAAGAGTCAATTAATGTAGCGGTAGATGATCTTAAGTCAACATAAGTGCAAGTAGATGCACCAGTTATGTTTTCAGATCATGAAGTTGAAAATTCACCTCCAAAAGAGGTTGAAGAAGCTCATTAAAGCCAAGAAAAGATCTCATCTCAGTCTAGCTCTAAGGATGAAGTTGAAGAGGTTCTACACCATATGGAGAAAAGACTCACCAAAGGATTATCTCAAAGTGACATCATTGGTGATGCAAACACTAGAGTAAAGACTAGGAGACAAATTGAGAATATTTTAAGTCATTTTTGCTTCATATCCAAGATAGAGCCCAAGAGAGTGAAATGGGCTCTAAATGATCTAGATTGGATCATTGCCATGTAAGAGGAACTCAATTAGTTTAAAAGGAATGATGTGTGGTTCCTAACTGAGAGACCCTCTGACAAGAATGTCTTAGGTACCAAGTGGATCTTCAAGAAAAAATATGATGAACATGGTATAGTGACTAGGCAAGGCCAGGCTATTGCAAGAATGGAGTCTATTAGGATTCTTTTAACCATTGCATGTTACTTGAAATTCAAGCTATATCAAATGGATGTAAATAGTGATTTCCTAAATGAGATACTCTAAGAGGAAGTATATGTTGAGCAACCTGAGGGATTTGTGGACTCTCACTTACCAAACTATGTATACAAACTCAAGAAGGCTCTATATGTCTTCAAACAAGCTCCAAGAGCTTGGTATGAGAAGCTCATAGGATTCCTTTTTTACCACCATTTTGATAGGGGGTGTGAATAAGACACTCTTCATCAAGAAGCAAAATGGTCACATACTCATAGTACAAATGTATGTTGATGACATCATTTTTGGGTCCACAAGTGACAAAATGTCACATGGTTTTGCGCAAACAATGAAATCAAGAAGGAGAACTTAGGTTCTTTATGTGTCTTCAAATGAAGCAAATACCATATGGCATATTCTTGAGCCAAACCAAGGTTGTTAGAGACCTAGTGTCAAAGTTTGGATTGCATGAATCTAAGTCGGCTAATACTCTAATTAGCATAAGTGGCAAGATTACCAAGGATCTTGAAAGGTCTGAGGTAGATTCTACATACTATAGGAGTATTATAGGCAGCTTGCTATACTTGACAGCAAGTAGACCAGACATATCCTTTAGTGTAGGTGCTATTACCAAATACCAAGCATCTCTGAGGGAATCACATCTCAAAGTGGCTAAGAGAATAATCCGCTATGTCCATGGGATAGTAGATTTTGAGTTATGGTACCCATTTGACACCACATCTGAGATTGTGGGATACTCAGATGCTGACTGGGCAAGAAATGTGGAGGATCACAAAAGCATGAGTGGAGGTTGCTTCTATATTGGCAACAATCTTATTTCTTGGCATAGCAAGAAATAAGACTATCTCTTTGTTAACTGTTGAAGCTAAATATATTACAGTTGACAGTGGATGCACTCAACTTCTTTAAATGATGCAAATGCTCAGAGATTATAAGTTGTCATAGAGAACCATGAGTTTTTTGTAGATAATAAAAGTGTGATTGACATCTCCAAGAACCCAGTTTAGCACTCAAGGACCAAACACATAGATATCAAACACCACATCATCAGGCTATTGGTGAAGGAGAAGGTGGTGTCCTTGGATCATGTGAACAAGGAAGACCAGTTGGCAAATATTCTAACAAAATCACTTGATTTTAAAAGGTTTTAATATCTAAGGAGGGCTATAGGATTTTGTGCCATGGGATGAGTCCTAGAAACTCATACCAAGGTGCCTAAGGTCCACATGATGTGGCGAAGCACCAAGACCAGGAGTGCACCCCACTTCTTGCACATAGATGTTGAAATGGAGGAGTTTTAGGATTTGTGATCGATCACTGGGTTTGTAATCGATCATGAGGCATGATTGATCACGATGGCAATTTTGTCCAAAAATCTGCATGTGAATTCAAACCCTCTTTAAAACCCCCCAAACTGCATTTTTCAAGTTCATTCACCTGTAGAAACGAATCGTTTCAGCTCTTCTTCCTTCCCTATAAATCTTCATTGGTGTGTGCCTTCTCATCATCCAAAACATTCAAGATGGTACAAAAAAAGCTTGTAACTCGTGCATCCAAGTCCTCTAAGGGAGGTGTCACTTAAGGAAACCCTCCTCTAGCAGCAAACAGAGGGGAAAAGCTAATGAGAGAAAGTTCTCAGGCATGAAAGAGAACCAAGGGACACATAGAAGAAGGTCTCTCTCCTTTCCACAATAGAAAGGCTCTCAACTCCTTCAAGAAGATTTTCTCCAAGCATTAATTCATTATTGAGTGCAATGTTGAAGTAGAGGTGCTTTAATCAATGGAGCTTTACGAGCAGATGAGGGCACATGGGTGGCTTCCTTTCTTCGATATGCAAGGACCCATCCAAGAAGAAGAGGTGAAGATTTTCTACTTCAATGTATTTGGGGAGAACAACTAGGATAACTCATTTTACTCTACCATGTATGGGTGTCCCATTGTCATGAATCCGGACTACATCGCACGGCTACTCAAGATTCCAAGGGAAGTGGATGGGATAGAGTTTCCCCTTAAAAAGCTCACGATTGGGAGTTTTAACTGAATGGATTTGGTTGAAGATGTCACCAACCCAAAGAAGAAAGAGGTAAAGCTCAACCCGGCTAAGGCTGCCACCGCCTCCACTAAAACCATTGTTATATCTCGACTGTACACAGTAATTCGGATGTTGTCTCGGGTCATTCGCAACTAGAGAAGAAACTCTTCCAATTTAAAGCTAGTGTCTACACAGGTATCTACTCCAGAGAACCTGTTGGTGTTGGAGTCTACCAGTGACAGTACGACTGATTATCCAGATGAGGAGTTCACAGATGTGACCGATGAGGACGGCACAGAACAAGCACGGAGTGATGAGGAAGGAGAAGACGAGTTTGTTGGAGATCACGGGGTGGGTGATCTAGAAGATGATGAGGAAGGGGTTGAGAGAGTTAAGCCAGAGGGCTCTGAATACAAAAAGGGAGATGACTGAGCATCTCTTGGAATGTTTGTGGCCATGGGCCATAATGGTCAATGTTTTTTTCTTGTTACAGTTGATAGTTTTTTTTTGTTCATATGTAATGGCTGTGAGCCTTATGACTATCATAAATAGAATTACCAATCGTTTTGTCTAGCCCTTTTTTATTTCATATGCTCTTTATGATATGATTTTTGCTAGACTTTGTCAATTCATGGCAAAAAGGGGGAGAGAAATTGCATACTTGGCATTAGCATTGACCATGAGAGGGGATATGCATATGCATATATTATGGGGGAGTATTGCTTTCCATAATGGAGAGCAACTATATTTATGGGGGAGAAAGTATAGAGAAAGTGAGTGTTACTTTTGCGAAAGTATGCACTTACAAGCTTGTATGCATTATGGGAGAGCATACAAATTGGGGAAAATACACAATTGCCAATATTAAAGTAAAACAGTTACTTATTGCTAATCTTAAATCTAAAATGAACACATTTTTATTACATTGGCTTATATGTTTGCTCATATGCACACTCTTACATATTTTTAGAATATATACTTCACACTGGCTTGAGGAAGGTATGTGTGTTAATGAGTAGGTCAAGATACCTAAAGCTTTAAATGTAATCTTATTTTTTATATATCTTGTATTGGAGGTGATTGTCATGTATTTTAGGGGATTGGGCAATGTGCCCTTGTATTGTAATGTTGGGATTAAGGCATTGGTGCCTAATGATGTATTTTGGGGGAATGGGCAAGTGTGCCTAGTGGCAATGACCAAGGATATGGTTTTTGCCATGGAATTGACAAGGGGGGAGATTATTGATGCAAGAGCATCATTTGTTCAATCCATGGGCAAAGGTGTGGAAGAAGCTCCAACAGTCAAGCCTTGAAGACCAAGACTCAAGATAGGCCGCAACACCCAAGAAGGTAAAGGCATGCATGTAGCTTCATAGGGTTCATGTAGTGTGACCCAAGATGAGTCCCCACACATGATTGATCACCCTGAAATGACCCCAAGAGTATGTGGATCCCCCCCAAGAACCACAAAACAATGAAAATATAGATTTCACTGTTTGTGATCGATCACAAAATAGAGAAATGGAGATTTCACTGTTAGTGATCAATCACAAAGATGATCAATCATAAACAGGAAAATGAGGCACCCAAGGATTGGGACTCTTCTCCATGATTGATCATGGACATGGGTCCTGAGACCCCATAATCCATCACAAATTCCATGATCGATCATGGACTGGTTGTGATTTAAAAGTGGGCACCATAACACTGAGACACCCCCGAGCACTTTGTGGAGGTCATGAAAATGACTCCATGATCGATCACAAACCCCATGATCAATCATGGCTAAGATTTTTAGAATTCCGCCAAAACTTTATTTTTGAATGGATGGCTATTTGCTCTTGCCCATTTGAAAATATTCCAATCCATGGATTGTGAACATTTTTCATCCTCTATAAAAGGAAAAGTTTCCCTTAGGGAAAGACACTTTAAGCATTCAAAAGAGTATTATTTCATTTGCTAAAAAGAGCCTCCAAAGGTGAAAAACCTTCTTCTTTCATTGCTTAAGCTCCAAGCTTGAAAGTTCCTCAAGAAATCTCTCTTGGTTCCCTCTCTACTCAACTTTAGCTAGCATCTATTTGAGAGGTGTGGTTTAGGTTGTCCCTTATGGTTGGCCTAGCTCAAGGAGCTCTAGCGTCATAGCTTAAAGAAGTGTGGATGTATAAGGCAAACCAACTCAACAAGGAGCACTCCCACATGTGGTAAGAACAGCAACATCAACCAACTTAGTGGTAATATTTTTTATTTTATTTTCATTCATTTGCATATTCATTCATCCTCTATTTCTTTGCTTCCACCAGAGACACCGGAAGCTTGACTACGTCTGCCAGAGACACCGGAAGTAATGCACACTCTCCAAAGATACCAAGTGTTGTTGTGTAACTTGCTTGTGAGCAAGTAGTTAGGTTTTATATGCTGACCTAGGTTGTATGTGACAACCTAAATGAAATATACCTAAGCTCGGTAGTGAGCTTTAGAAGAGTTAACGTATGCCTCTGTGCCGAACCGCTATAAATCTTATGTTGTGGGTTAAGTGTGTGATTGTTTGTCTCTTTATTTGTGCTCATATCTAATGTTGCTCTCATTACGTGTTTGTTTAAATACTTGAGTAGGAACATTGTTGCACACACACTTGAACTAATTTGAAGAAGATTAAAATCAATCCCAACATAGCCAAGAAATGGTAGGATAATTTTTCATATCCTATTCACCCCCCTCTAAGATAACTTTATAGGCATTTCAAACTTTAAGTAGAGTAGGGCATAGTAAGATTTCTGTTTTAAATGGAATAGTACATTAAAATATTTCAACTTTAAATGGATTGGTGCATTATAAAAATTCCGCCTTATTCGGATGCTCCAATTAAGAAGGAAAGCTTCCAAATTGGAACACAATCAGTTACAAAAATCTGTTTAAATTATTGGGTTAGAAATCCATACATGGGCATGTGTTTCATAGGTGAACCAATGTTGAGATAATGGCGAGGAGAACATAAAGGTAACCATGGGGATGTTGTGGACATATAGAAAGCTATCTGGGACACTAACCTTGAACTGAAAGCATTATAGCTCATCTTTCTGACTTAACGTCGACAAATCCATGGAGTAGCGTGACATACCGTCAACCCATCAAGCAACCACCAATTCACTCATGTTGTTAAGAAAACCCAGAATCACTATAAAATCTTACAGAAATGGAGCAACGTTTGCTTTTGTGTCTAAGCCACCCCTTCTCATACTCCAATGATGCATCAACCTCCAGTGATTCCTAGTTTTCTTAATAACATGAATGAATCATTGGTTCCTCAATGGGTTGATGTCATGTCATACTGCATTTTATCCCTTTTGGATTCCTTGATGTTAAAACATTATGATAAGCTATTGCACTTTTGGTACATGATCAGTGTCCTTACTAGCTTTTTGTATCCCCTACAATTGTCTGAACACTGGTTCACCTCCAATGGCTTGAGAGGAACAATATAACATTCTAAAACTATGTGGAACCAGTGCACATGCTTTGCACAAGAACTAAAGAAAAGTTTTTAAGCTCTCTTTAACAAAAATTCCAGTCTAAAAGGATGAGAAAATTGAGAGAGTTGAGGGAATATCATTTTGAATGACGTAATTACAATGTATTCTTTTTTGTTTTCTAGTTTGTTGGATCTTTGGGCCCATGTTATATGTCACTCTTTTATTTTTGTACAGCTATTATCTAGCTTTTTCTTCTCTTTTGAAGCTTTATAAGCTCTATATAGAAAAATGAATTCATATTATATTTTAAAAAAATAATATTATAATAATATATAGTGTGTTGTGACAAAAAGGATCGGATTCTAGTTTGTGGGGGTGTGATAAAAATTAGAAAACAACAAATGCAAAAGAACAATCACACAAATAAATGATTTATGTGGTTTGGCAAGATTTCCTACATCCATGGGAGAAGACTATCAATAACATCCACTAAAACATACCCAAAAATTGAAACCCCAAAGAACACTCCAAAAATCGTCCTTGTAACACCCTGAAATCCTGTTCCTAGACAAGACGTTGAGGTGTTAATCTATTAACAATCTTCTTCTTCTTCTTCTTAATGAAGACCCTTCACAGCGGAAAGGTATAAAAAGATTCTTAAAATTTTTCTTTTCTTTACTATTAAATCCTTGCATTTAATTAAATCATTCATTGCCTTTCATAAGCATATTGGAAAATAAACTTGTATTCATACAATTACCATATGCAACGAAATATAACTTCTAAATCATTAACATCATAGTGGAAGGAATCTAACTACTTAAAATAAAATCCTTTCAAATAACTTTAATCCTTATAGATAAACTTCTTATAACCTCATAAACATAACAATCCCCAACATGGGTCCATAAACACAAACTGAAATAAGCAATGTCTAAACATCCATAAACATAAACTGAAATAGATAAAAATGAAATCTTATAATCCATCTTCCCTTTGTATTATGTCATGTCTCATAGTACTTCATGGCCTCACATGCTAACAATATGTATATACAACAACAACAACAACAAACAGCCTTATCCCAACTATTTGGGGTCGGCTACATGAATCTTGTTACGCCATTTCGCTCTGTCTAAAGCCTTATCTGCT
>JAOXJP010228227.1:0-11158 GCA_025762735.1 Platanus orientalis | reverse complement strand
GGTTTTGATCCTCATGTGATCCCCTACCAAAGCTCTCTCTTTCCACTATGATTCCCTTCGTTCTTTTCTCTTAAAACCTAATGATTCCCTGTTGTTTTGCCTAAAACCTCTGTTAAAAAATCTTTGGTTTTATGAAATTTCATGATTTGACAAAGAAACTTTTATTCAAATCTCATGAAATTTTAACCATAGACCCTTTGAATGTTGTGCAACTGATTTGGAATGTTGCATAAAATTCTGACACATAAGAGGAGCATTTTGGTAATTTTGGATTTTTTGTCCAAAATTACAAAAAATATATTTTTTGGTTTTTTTTTCTCTGATTTCTTTTTATTTTCTGTTCTAATTCCTTTTCTATCATTCTATTTGCTGTTTTCTCTTATTACATGGCTACTTGAAGTGTTTAAATTTTAATTCTTGGGCTATTTTGCCTCCGCACTTTAATTTTGGGAAATTACTTGAGGGTCTTGGAAATATCCTGCATCAAAAGTAGGGGAAATCATATGGAGAGTTATTCAATCTCTTCCATACGTATTCTATATATTCAAATGGAAAAGCATACATCATTTCATGTGAATATTTATAAGTATACCCTTATATTATCTAAAAACACATACCTTTACTTATTGTATTATAATATATTCCCATGTACATAAACGGAAATTAACTATCCCAACTATTTGGGGTTGGCTACACGAATTCTGTTCCTCCATTCCATTCTATTTAGGGTCATATTTGTTGTTAAATTACACGTTGCCATGTTTCTCTTTACCACTTTAACCCAGGTCAATGTTGGCCTTTCTCTTGTCCTTCTAGCACCTTCAACTTGTATCGTCTTATTCCTTCTCACTAGTTTAGCCATTGGTCTTCATTACACATGGCCAAACCATCTCAGTTGACTTTCTTTCATTTTATCACCTATTGGTACTACCCCTAAGCTCTCGCGAATTGATTCATTCCTAATTCTACCATTTCTAGTCTTTCCACTCATCTATCTCAACATCCTCATTTCCGCCACACTCATTTTATGTACGTGTTGTTTGTTAGCTGCCCAACATTCTTCTCTATAAAGCATGGCTGGTCTTGTAGCTATTTTATAAAATTTTCCCTTTAATTTTAATCACACATCACTCAAGAAGCATCTCTCCACTTCAACCATCCTACTCTAATTCTATGAGCAACATCATCTGTAATATCTCCATCTTTGTGCATGATTGAACTAAGATAGCAAAAATGGTCATTCCAATGTATCTCTTGGTTATCAATTCTAACTACTCCCTCATTCATGTAATTTGTGGTTCAGCTAGCGTCCCTGGTGGTGCAGGTTCGAATCACGGAAATAGCTTCTCCAGAAATGGGGGTAAGGCTGGGTACATCTTGCTCTCCCCAAACCCCGCATTAGTGGGAGCCTCATGCACTGGGTCACCCTTTTTTTTAGCTAGTTTACATTTCTAAACTCCTTGGGCTTGTCACCCCCCTAAACTCCTTGACTATAGAGAGACCTAATCAAAATGTAAGAGCAAATATCTACAATTCCAATGAAAGGTTCTTTGCTTGTCCTCAAGTATTTGCCTTTTTCTCTCCTTCCACAAAATCAAATCAGATCAAAAGGGACCATCTTCCATATGATCTTGCCATTAGACTCAAATGGTATGTATAGAAGGGCAAAGTATAAAACTTTAATGAATCTTCAAGGGCAAGTACAAATGACCCAAAAAAGAGCCACAACATAACTCCAAAACAATGCACATATAGGTGATCCACATCCTCTTCCTCTTTTTCACCCATGATGCACCATTTAGCTTGTTAGATTTTTTTTTGCCAAAATACCATCAACACCTTATCCAAGCATATCAACCATATATAGGCTTCAAATCTAGGGGGAGTTAGTTTCCCCCATGGTTTTTCTATTGGGAATAACTGTAAACGCCCCGAAACCCATACCTCACAAGGGTACCGAATTACGAGGTGTTAGACTTTAATTCACATGACACCTATAAAAACAATGCAACATTTAGCAGCATAGCTATGCAATTAGGTTCATTGGGAAGAATTCTCGAGCCCATATAACTTGATAGACCATAAGAAGAATATTTATGCTCACATAATATGCCAAAATGATTTCATTTATATATGAGAACCTATAATCCAATACAAAATATCTTTTATCCCACAGGCAGGATATATAGAACCAAAACAAGTTATACAAAGTATACCTCTAGTCTACCAGTGGCTAGTCTACAAAATACTACTATCTACTTGTGGTTCTAGTTGTAAACTCGAGCTCTCAAGTCGCAGGATCTCACTCCATGGGGTGAGAGAATGACTCACAATTTGCGGGGAGGAGATGGTGGGGTGAACTTGGGGAAGGCCTAACAAGTAAATCCAATCTTCTACAAGTTTATAGTGAAAACAATATAAATAATATTCAATTAATCCGATAAAAATATATGTGGTAAAGTTTTATAATGCTGATGTCTAAAATGATGTGCAATGGATGCACTATGCAAAGTTTTGGTAATTAGTTGTGCTGGTCTCACAACTACATGTGTTGATATGGGGTAGACGGGAGACAGTCCTAATCTTGCGCTGCTTGCACCAAGTGGCTGAATCACCAGACCTAATTTTGGACATTGAGCAGCACTAAGTGACTTATCACAAGGTTTTAACCCACGACTCTGATTAGACACCCTAAATCGATGCCATAACGAGTAAAACCACATATAACAGAGAAACAAATCATATTGTTTAAATAAATTATATGAATTATGTTAATATAAAATCATGTTTAATGCTAGATGCATGTAGAGCAATTGCACTCACATGGCACATCAATATTGGTCGAAGACCATTTCAATACGTAGGATGGGGCAGACGGGAGAGTCCTCACCCTTAGCCGCTTGCCCCAAGTAGTTGAATTACCAAACCTAACCTTGGACATCAAGCACAAGCTGGCTTCTCACCAGGTTCTATCCCACATCCTTTTTCCTTATCTTGTATGCTCTTTATAGGGAAGCGTCCCTTTGTCAACATGTACTATTAAATGCATACATAAATTTATGTCATGCAATGCTATGCATTTATTATGCATTTCAAATGTCTCAACTACCATCAAGCAATACAATGCAAATTTCAATGTCTCTTTCTAATAATAATGTGTAAACATCTTCTAATCATTTCAACCAACATAAGCCATTCAAGAGAATATAAAAGTAAATTGTGCATTGCTAAGATAGAACCATATAGAAAAATTAAAAAATCTATGTTATGTAATGGAGAATAAATGACAAGTATTTCAACAATTACTAACCATACAACAAATTTTATATACGTAAAGACCTAACCCCACTAGCTACGACATCTGGGCATGGTTATCCATTCTTTTACCCCAGGTTATTTCTTAGGTTGACCCCTTGGGCTCTCCTTACGGGCTGACCACTCTAGTCTCTCCTGTGGGCTAACCTTATGGCTTCTCCCGAAAAACATATCGTTGATTTTGGAGTTGTATCTAATGTGAAATTTCTTATTCGAGCCTAGAAAAATCCCTAAACCTCCTATTCCCATACGCCTAAAAACATCACTATTCATTCACAACTAAAGAAAAATCATACAATATAGTTTCAAGCCATAAAAAAATGAAATATAAATTTTATTTCATAAATTTAAGCAAGCATTAACAATTTCCGTGATTTCTTTCAAATCCCATGTTAAACAAACCCTATCAAATGCATGGATGCAAACAAATCATTACGTCTACTTATATAGGCATGAAAATATGTTTAGAAATATAATAAAATGCATCATCTTTACTATTAACTAAGATAAAAATAAATTAAACCTTATAAAATAAAAATAATAGCTATAAATTGAAAACCGTATGCATAAACTTGAAGAATAGAAAACCACTTACCGTTCTATGCGAGGAGGCCTTCACAAAAACTCCACAAGCTTCAATCTCCTTTTCTTCCCCTTCGTTTTCCCCCTTCTTAGCCTAGGGTTTTTCTTTATGTTATTTCCCTCGTTTTGATCGAGTGAGACAAAAACCTTCATATATGTGTGTGTTTTTGTTTTCTTTTCTTTCAAAAAATACCTCCAACAAGTTGGAAGTATTACAATAATGTCACATTACCATGAATCAAGGCATTGTAGAAAGTTTTCGCCAAAAAGGAACCGTTAGGACCATCATTATGTACCCCATTATTTTCCACTCCAGTTTTCATAGAACAGTCTACCAACCATTCTAGAAGTTGGTGACACTCATTAATCTCTCTTTGGAGGAGTAGCTTACGAAAGGTTGGGAACCATGCAATCTCACCATAAATCACTTCATAATGATTTATAGTAGTATATGGTACTAATTGGAAGAGCCATGGACACATGTCACAATGCCTTCTGAGCCTTCACTCTAAGCTTTATGCTAGTTGAAATTTATCTTGTCGTAACTGGCTGATGGCTCCAAATTGTGGGTCACCTGCCCATTGGTAGATAAAAAGCTAGATAAACTAGACTACTTACTCTCTTTTTTTTGGTAATGAATTAGACCATTTACTTCAACCCTATTAAAATATAGAATTCAGGCACTTTTGCCTATGGTTGCAATTCTACCTCGTTGTTCTAGTCTCTTAAGGCCACAGAAGATAGCAAGCAAGGGTAACTATGGCAGCTTTGGTGCTCTATGCTGCCTATTCTTCCATGAAAGTTGTATTTTTTGTCTGTTGTTGAAAGATTAAAAATGGAACTCCAAAAGGATCTTTGCAAAAGGTGGCTACTGGTCAAATGCAGTTTTGCTTCTTTTGACCACATGATATAGGCAAATAGAACGACAGTATGCTCAGCGAATGGTCATCTGGTCTTTCACTCCAGTGAATCCAAAGAGGATTTATTCCCCTCATCAGTCAGATCTGTAGGGAAATTTGACTTTTAGTTTATTGGGAATGAAGTTGAATTTTTCGACCACTTCTGTTTCTGTTAATTGTTCTGAAGCTGTAGAACAATAGAACCTATAGAACTGCCAGTTGGGTTACTAACAATGAACTTTTATGGTTAACTTGATCGTTCCAAACGTATACCCGTGTATGTCAGTATAGGTGCTATATGAGTACCATTGCATATAGTGATGCATTTTCTCAATTTACCTCTTAATGTACTGCTTAGTGGTTTTCAAAAAGTATGTTTCAAACGGTAGACCTGCCCCTAGATATTGCAAGTTTTAGCTGTGGCCAGCTTTAAACATAATTATTTTGAAATATCAAGGGGTATTTGGCAGAAATAACTGAATTTTGGGCAGAAGGATGACGGCCTTCAAAGCGATGATTCAGCACTAATCTGAGTCACATAAAACTGGTTTAAATTATCAACATTTATTTGCAGATCTTACTGACAACGTGAAGCACTTACAGTGTTACTCATTGAGTACCTATCTAAACTCATCTGATCCGACTTACTGAGATTTTCAAAACCTAATCTTGGCTTTTCTCAAAGTAATTTGAAGTCCTTCAACAAAAAAAAAAGTTATCTATTCCTGCCCTAAGGGACAACTTGAATATTTTTCTTTTATGCATCTGTAATTTGATGGAGAAACAAGTTAAAACAGATAAAGCCTTTTTGTTTGAGAACTTTGACATTAGGCATTGTGAGTGATGCTGCTTGTTTGCCTGTGCATGCATACTCGTGCTCTTATAGATAAACTGAGAAATAGAGTAAATACAGAATACAGATGACCAGATATTGGGGTTCAGTACTTCTCTCCTGTCAAAAGTCAAAACATAGGAAAATAGGGTATCTTAATGGAGTTCCTCAAAAAATATTTATTTAAAACATATGAATGAACTTTGTATTTCCTTTGTCAAAATTCTTAGTTTGGAAGCTGGCATGATAGGCCTTCTTGAAACCCGTCATTCAACCTATTTATATATGCAATGTGATGATTGCCCACCAACTTATTTCTTATAATTGCTCAAATGTTTGCATACATTTTAGTTGTTATACTTTTAATGTGCAATTCAGTAGTTAATGATTATTTTTTTATATAGGTTGAGTTGAAGCTTAAGGAGACCACTAAGAGGCTTGAACAACAGTTGGCAGAAGAGCAAGCGGCAAGGTTAAAGGCAGAGCAGAGTGCACAAGCTGCACAAATGAAATCAAATGATGAAATTCAGAAGCTCAGAGAGAGATTGGAGAGAGCCCAGAGGGAGACCGAGGAACTTCGCAGGCAAGCTGAAAGTGGTAAATGTGCCATACTATGATGTAATCACGTTGTATTAATAATTCCCAGTACATTTTCCTGGAGAAATCCCAAACTAGTAAATGTATGATACTGTGTTTTAATTAGCAGGTTGTATTAAGAATTCCCAATACATTTTCCTGGAGAAAACCCCAAACCCAGCCACTTCAAGATTATTTAGTTGTCGTGCCACATCAAAAGTTTCCATACATAATATTTGCAATTTGATGTCTATACTCCATACCAAGTAAATACCGTATCTTATGTTTTTAAATCTCCTTGAGAGTTTGTCAATGGATAAGAGTGTGATTTCCATTATTATGGGAAAAGAATTACTTTATATATTGGTGTTGGTTGGCATGCAGGTGAGTGCATTCATGCTTGTGTATGTGCGTCTTTGTGTAGATGGCTTGACCTATTTCTCGATTTCAGACTGCCGGAGTGTGAGCAAGAACCATTTGTAAAACCACAATTTTCTCTGTTGCATTTAGGAGTGTTTGATTGCACCATCCTAGCCACCTTTGGACATGGGGGAAAAAACTGGGTCTGTTAACATGGGAAGTTTGATGTTTTCAATTGGGTGGTTTGTTGGTACAATGGTCTGTTGCAACCCACGCTGTCAACTATCTGAGCAATTGGCTTCCGGCCTTTTCAATGTTGATGACTTGATGCTGTAGTTAGAGCTCCCTTAATTATGATCTTCACTCATATTTCGTTATATATTGTTTGACAAATGCACATTATAGGTTAAGCTATGGTTTGGTTCCTAATAACTGGTCTGGGTCTTTATAAAAACTTGGAACATCAAAACTTCACTCAATCGGATAGTATTGCTAGTGAGTTGTCTAGCAAAGAGAGATGGAAGAACTGGGAACCGCACATTTAGGTGTAAGAGTGGCGTTGAGAGGACATGGTCAGTTCCGTCCATGAAATAAATCCCTTTTCCCTCGGTATGACTTAAAAGAGGTCATTTAGCGTAGACGTCCTATCATATCCCAAGGGATGGATGAGAATATCCTCTCTTTGCTCTTAGCAACTTCCAACTAGGGGACCATGTAAAAATTAAATTTGGGGCTAGAATTTGAATTGTCTACTACTAAGCCTGTAGATTCTTACTAAGCCAATCCCGTTATCTATACCTTAATGTGTTGCACCCTGTTACAGAAGAAACAGATCCACTCGCCCCAAAACCACTTATGGAGGGGCAACACCAGGATCGAAAACCACAAAACCACTAGGGGACTTTGGTTGCAAGCGTAATCAGAGGAGACCTTGCAAGAGGGGTTTTTCTGGTTGTCATTGCTGAATCCATTTTCTAAATACCATTGACCATTGCACCCACCCAAGAAAGTACCCTCTTATCCCCATACACCAAAGTCACCAAATGCCAAGGTAGTATATCATTGTATGGTCCCCACCCCCTTGTGTGTCTTGTGAAACACAGTATGGGCGGTACAGAGGATATGGTTCACATATCATTAACTATTAGGAGCTTTTAATAGCACCCCCAAAATTTCTTTTCACCTTCCAATTTTAAAATTTTCAAAAATCCAATCAGTACCCATGTTAAAATTACCCTCTTAACCCTTCTCTCTACATCCACCCCCTCTCTCTCCCACTGTTATAACTAACAAGAGTCACCCCACTCCTATGGCGGTGGTGGTGACGGCCTCCTCCTCCGTCTTCCTCTTTCGTTTTTTTTTTCTTCTCCAAAACAGGGTGTTTGGTCATGCTGGTCTAAACAGAGGGCTTTCTGTTTGGCCTTGCAGAGCCTTTGTTCAGATCAGCAGGACCGAATAGAAAGATCTTATTTGGCCCTACAAGGTAGAACAAGCCATTCCCAAATGAAAAATAGAGAGAGAGAGAGACGGGATGGGTGTTTTAGATAGGGAGGAGGTGTGAAGAGGAAAAAAAAGGAGGTTAAAAACATGAAAGAGTGGATAGAAATTTTGGGGGTGCTATTAGAAGTTCCCTTAACTATCTGACGGTGCATTTAAAATATACAGTACTTATCCATTATGTATTTATAATAATACCCTCATTTGACCCATGTGTAGTGACTTAAACACCCCTTGTTAGGCCTGTTGTCACACAGATTGGTAATCTGATTAGTGATGGAGTGATACCCGTCCTTTTTAGACTTGAGATGATTCGAAATCGTGAGGGGGGCATTGCTAAGCAAAGAGCAAAACTGCCGATGCTGCCAAGAGGAACTAGAAATAGGGTCCATGTCCTTTTGAACTGTACTTTTTCAAGATTTATCCGATTAGGCACACACCTTGGCTTCATAATGATGGCTTCGTCTAAACTGCGACAGAATAAATAAGCTGAATTTTTCCGGTGTGAAACATGGGAGGTGGGGCCATGAACTTTTTGGTGGGGTCCCCCAATACTGTAAGAGCAGACAGTCACCGGGATTGAAGTCATACACGCCTAGTCTATTACTCTAGGATACGTCGATGGAAAGATACTATTCATAATTACAACATTTGAAAAGAGGAGCCAATCAATGGTTTGTTGGAGTATAAATACCGCAAGGCCTGTTTTGGTTTTGGTTGGGCCTCCCTCTCTTTCTCACACGGTCTAATAAGTGGGAGGTTAAGTAGAGTCTCTACCATCTACATCTTTCTATTGATTTTTCTCTGATATTTCCAGACCAGCTTTATTTACCTATGTTCTCTCTCTTACTTTAAAAAAAGAAAAGAAAGAACACACATAGAAGAAGACATTTATTCTTTTAACTACTTTCCATGATGGACGATAGAATCCCATCTGGAAGTTACTTTCAATACTCCCCTTCTGGAGTCCATGCTTCTCCTCACAGGCCTTCTTCTGCTTCCTTAGATCGAGAAAGGTAAGTTCAATTACCTTCCATTTCTTTCTCCTGGCTGAGTTTTATGTATTCCTTGTTATGGATTGTTCGATTGATTAATGTGATTCCCTCCTTATTTCACTACTCGTGATTAAATGTCGATTTTTATGATCTCGATTCTGGGTTTATGTGGGTTTTGGGTGAATCATCTTCCTGCGTCTTAATTTTCTTTTATTGTCCTGAATTTCTATATGTTTTTCTTCTTATTTTCTTTTACTTACTATGTTGTATGCATGTATATACGTGCGACTGCATATCACACTTTGTTCAGTTTATTTGTAATTTATTTGTTCCTCTGCATATTGCACTTGTGGATTTAGAACTAGTCTTGATCAGTCTTAACTATTATACTACTACTACTACTACTACTGCAGTTACCAATTTATCGATTATTATTATTTTTTTATTGTTACCTTCTTTTTGTAATATTATAATGACTATTATTATTACCTGATTATATTGGCCCACATTTCCCAGCATAATCATGTTGTATTTGTAATTGTAGATCATTTTTTTATTTGAAAACATTTCAAAATTGGTATTTACTAGTATTTTATGTTGTGATTAAACCCACAAACCAAAGAGAAAAACGAAATAGACAAGAAACACAAAACACACATAAACACAACGATATAGATGGTTCGGCTTATAACCTACATCCATCCACGGGCGAAGACGGCAAGAAATTTCACTATCAATCAAAGGAGATTACAAGGAAATCAAGCTCTCAAACCTTAAGCCCCAAATACACCCTTCCGCCCCTTTCTCTCTCTGTTCAAGTCGGGATTACATACCAAAAAACCCTAACGCATCTTATATATATGCGGTTACCATAAGAGAATCGAACCGGGTCACAGGTTGGGTCACGAAAACGGGTTGGGTCGGATGGCAGGGGGCAAAACCCCTGGACCTTTGAGCAGGAGGGGCGCTGCCCCCCTACAACCCCCCAGCGAACTCACTGAGCTCGACCGGCGAACATGTGGCTTGATCACCAATACTTCTCTAAGATATCACTAGGACACACAAGGTAGAATTTGAGCCACACTCAACATTTTATTTTTCCATTTATAGTTTGGTCTGTTTCTATTATGGTTTTCCTGTTTTTTTATCTGCAATCATAACCTTTTCTGTTCCCACATGCACACACACACATTTCTCTCTCTTTCTCTCTCTCTCTCTCTATATATATATAGATCTCTTTTCTGGAATTCCAGGAATATCTATCTATCTTTATTCACAATTTAGTTTCTTTTCTGGCTTGCTAGGATATCTCTGAATAATAACAGAATTTGTTGCTTATTTTGATATGTGCTGTAATGATGTATTTATGATTTTCTTGGGTTGTGTTTTGGGATATGGTGCATATAGCAGTGGGAGGTATTTAATTGAATTGTTGGCGGAGAGGCAGAAATTGGGACCTTTTATGCAAGTTCTGCCCCTTTACAGCAGGCTTCTAAATCAAGGTTAGTGACTCTTCTTTCTACCAATATTTGTAATTTTATAGTTTAGTCTGTGGATTTAGTTGCTGCATGCTTTTGCAGCTTTTGTCATTCGTTTTTGAAGGAAGAGAAACTCAAAAGCTAAATTAGGGAAAAGCAATAGCAAGGGGAAACTATCATACAAGAAAAGTGGATTCATTGGTATCTTTTATTAATCTATTTTTGCTGAGTTTTTGCCAATGACTATTATTATGTTCTCCAAACAAAAACAATAATACTGAAACTGACCTTTTAACTTATGAGCATTCTTCATTTGTACCATTGTGATTGATGTTAAAATTTAGAATGTTTCACCTCTACTGGAATGCTGGACCTTATGCTTATTGATAATTGGATATTGTTAGTTTGATTATATACTGTATTGTTATTTCAGTATTCTACGTACATGTGCACTCTACTATTAATTACAAAAGTTACTTAAATAGAATAAACGAAACACTTACTTGATTAGGACGATGCGACTTCACTTGATTAGGACGATGCGACGTCACTTGATTCGGATGATGAGACTTCTCTTGATTCGGATGATGTAGATCAAGGCTAGTGTTAGACACTATGTCCTTA
>JAOXJP010228226.1:0-25157 GCA_025762735.1 Platanus orientalis | reverse complement strand
ACAAGAAAATAGCTAGGTGCGTGAGAAAATTTTGAAAAACGAGGATTTCTCATTCTCGGCAACCAAACAATTTAAAAATGATTTTCTTAAGAATATTTTGCCAAGAATATTCCTGAAACAACTAGCTTTTCATGGCAACCAGACAGGGCCCTAAAAAATGTTTTTTGAAAAGCATTTATTTCCTTTCCTATTGTTTGGATGGCCAAAAACTTGGAAAAAAATTTGTTTCTGGTAAAAACCTGGACCACATTTTTATTTACCATAATTGTTACAACCAAGACAAATGTCAGTCGAAAAAGGGTCAGGCCTGTTCAATCTAGTTCAACTGTAATCTAACATACATTATTAAAGAATAACGAGTACCAGTGCTGCCTAATGTGGTTGCCTGGCTCTGGGTCTGTGGCATCACCTCTTTAGGAGAGGTCCTGAGCTCCAATCCCCCTGTTAGCATTTGGTTCCACACTATCCAATTGTAGCATGCAAACAGCACCACCACCTGCCGCCAAGGTGTTAAAACTGCAGAGGATCCTATGCTGTTGTGATGCCCACCATTTAAAAAGGAAGAAAATGTTCTGTGATGACAAAGTGTCTGTAGCACTTATGGTGAATTATAAGCTGACACATACTGTGTTAGGGGTTCAAAAAAGTGTTCAGGTGTAAAAAAAGAGACACCAAATTCAAAAACACGTCATGATATGCCTGTGTCAACACAGACAATTAATATATATATCTCATCCGTCTCCTTTGAGAAGGTAATTAATTGTACCAGTGGCCAATGCTTGGACTTGCAGTCCAAGCTTTGGCCATTCGTAGAAGCCTGCAAAACGGCAAGATGATCATCACTCATCAGACAAATGGACAAATGGTCAGTCTACAACTGCAAAAAATATACGAGTACACACCAAGGAAGACCGTATTCTTGCTGGTCCATCTATAACCACATGTAAGAGGTTGTTTAGAAGTAAAATTCTAGTATAAAGAGGCATCTATGAGGGTCTAGTCTTATATCAACAATAAAGCCAACCTTTCTCTGCCTTCTGATTGTGAAAATATTGATTGAATTCATTTGGATCTAAAGGATGTGGAGATATGTACATGTGCCCTTCCGACAACTGAACACAGGCCAGGCTTTAGCTGTTATCCTGGTCCTATGCTTCTCCGTGTCCTAGCTCCTCACATCCCAACGCTATACTTAATATGATATCTCAACCTATATGCAGCTATGGACCCAAGAAGCCCAATGCTGTTTCTCTGACGACCCAACATAGAACCCTTTTTTTTTTTTTTTTTTTTTTAAATAAAGAAAATAGAACCCATTCATTAACCAAGCTACGGGTCTATCAGGTCGTACAAGCTCCTCGGTGCGGTCAGCATTTTGTTTTCATTATTTTCTCTTTATTTGGTTATAATAAGCTAGAGTCAGGTTTTATTCTTTTGGTTAAAGTGATGTGGGTTTACCTGTCTAGGGCTATTTGTTGAAGTATTGGAAGAAGCGGACTATTACGCCAAGTTCCTTTCTTTCGAACAGATCACTATTGCTTTGTATAGGCCACTTCATGATTGATTATATGTTTTGCCTCATTTCGATGAGGAGTGGGTTTTTTGCTGGTATTTTAGCTTTTAGATGTTTCTGTTGGGTTGTTTAGGGGTTACTTGTTTGTTCTGTTTGTCTTGCCTTTGCTCTCTTTCATCATTGGTGAATGTTTTTTTTTTTTTCTATTAGATTTTGTTCTTGTTTTTCTTTCCCATAATAAATGTTGATGCCAAAATCATCATCATCTAATCAAACAGTCAAGAATTATACACTTTTTAAAATTTGATTCAATTCCTCCACATGTTGCACCATCATCCTTCCATCACTCGTAATGGATTTAACTCTTTATAAGTAAGGCATCACACTTTCTTTCTTTGGAGTTGATTTAATTCTTCTACATGTTAAACCGTCACTATCTTTCACCACTGTTTTTACATATTGCAACACATTTTCACCATCCTGTGGTTATAGTAGCAACACCACCACTATCATTTCCCAAATTTGTAATGGTATCTTTATGTTGGATATCTATAACAACAACATATAATCTTTAGTTTCTATAATAGCACCACCGTTGTTCTAGACCATTTTTGTGCCAAATTACAACACCAATATCATTATCTTTTTGAAGTTATTGTTTTAAATATGTTATAAGTATTTTGTTTCACAAAAGTATTATTTCAACAAGCTTTAGTTTTTAAACATTGTCATGACAATTGATTTTAAAAAATCCTCAATCTAGAGGCAAAAAACTCATAAAGAGAAAAACCCTCTCTTTCGTAATCGTATGATCTTTCTTGATTTGGTGGATGATCAAATGACTAAAAATAACAATTGATCTCACAGTTTGACTTGAGGCTTGGAATCAAAAATGAGAAATAAATTTGTGCTCACATAACACTGATGATACTCTTGCATAGGAAAAAATTTCACCAACAATAGAATATCCACCTTCAAAAAAATAAAGAAAGAAAGGGGTGACCCATCTAGAAAACCTTTTTCTTTGCTTTTATCGACTAGTAATATTATCTAGATTGGCTAAATAGGGAATATAGCTTTAAAGGGTTGGAACAGTTGGGAGCCAACCAAAGTTCATCCATGAGAATAGAACAGAAAATGTGTAACCCTACCGTACTTGATTACTTTGATTTGGGTTGGGCAGATCAAGTTAAAGTTTTAGGCTTGAGCACAAATTCAATTGGGTTGGGATGTGTTGCTCAAGACTTCAACCCAAACCCATCCCAAAATTGGGCTGCGTTTCATTTTCCAACCAAGACCAAACCAGAATTGCCAATACCTGGGTTTGAGTTGAGCACAATCTATCATGCACCTCTACTCTTTAGTATGTAATCAATTCTTCTAGCGGTAGAAAAATAACTAAAAGGGCAATGCTAAAGAGACCTTCCTAATCCATGGATCACCTCTTGGCATCATTGCACTCAAAATGAAGATAACCTCGAAAAAAGTTCTAGAGTTGCCCAACGATTGCCCTGGTTCTATACAAGTAGGTTAAAAAGCAATAAAGGCTTAAAACAATCTTTTAAGAATTTCTACTAAAATTTTGGACATGAGATATTCTTGTCCTCTTCTTTCTCGAAGGAGTGCAAAGGAGACCACTTTATTCCTTGACTGCCTTTTGATATGCTTGTATTCAAATCAGGGGATCCTTATGGCAACGTAAGGACATCATAGAGCTGCTTTTCATTTTATACGGTATAGTAAAGTATTGGTCCATGGGTGAGGGTAATCTCCTTAGTTTTACTCATATTTCATCCATTATGGCAACTAGCTATGATGCATATATACTAGCATTTGTCAGGCCCGAATCCTCTCCAGGTCGTTATATTTCTGTAAATGTTCTGCAAATTTTGGTGATTGATAAATGGTGAACAAATTAAGGTTGTGTTTGATAGTCACCTATAATGAAATCATTTTATTTGAGTTTCCCAAGGCTTCTACAACGGCATGGTTTATAACGAACTCATTCAGATTTGCAGTGATTTGTATGTACTTGATAACATAATTCATTTCATTTAATAGAAGAACCTAAGATGACTTCATTTTTAATTGTACTTAACAAATCAATGTAAATTTGAATGAATTCGTTATAAACTATCAACTCATGGCTACAAATGCCTTGAGAAACTTAAATGAAATGATTACATTACAGGTGGCTGCTAAATAGGTTATAAAAGCATAACTTTACTTATGTTAATATTTTTGCCACTTATCAGCTACTAAAGCTTGCAGAACGTTAAGGGCATTTGTCGATTGTCACTAATTTCAAAGATAATCATGCTTGTATTGTAGCATGTGTACGAGATATGATAAGTGATAAAGGGATTTTAACAAATGCAGATAATAATTCATTACATTTACCATAACAACTTTTTTCGACTCATGAACATTAATCCAGACACCGTTTGTCAGGCATCATGTCATATGTTGATAAGCTGGCATGATTTCTCTCTCTCATCCAGAGATGATTCAACCCATTATAAGGATATTCCTTTAAGAATATTTTTGCTTCTAGAGCAAAATTGATGTAACCATGTGTGACATGCACCACAGAATACTACACGATGTGTTTTTCAATTTGGTTTTTTTTTGGACACCTATTTTTTAAAATGGATATTATTTTTTACACCACTAACCCTATTCATATATACCACATGTCAGTTCATGGAATGGTCACACCAGCTTTTGTTTCTTGTGATTTAGGATATAAAAACAAGGCTGAGTTTGGCATTGTCGTTTTATTAGAGTCTTCCAAGGTTTTTATTGCCACAATGAGATTATTTGTAATGAACTCATTCATATTTGCATCAATTTGTGATCATTTCATTTATTTTATAGAAAAACTTAAGATGATTTCATTACTAATTATAGTTATCAAATCAGCATAAATTTGAAAGAGTTCATTACAAACCATCACCTTATGACTTCAAATGCCTTGAGAAACCCAAATAAAATGATTACATTACCGATGGCTGCCAAACAGGCTATAAAACAACGATCTTTTCTCTTTTTGATAGGTTTGGAAACTTGCAATTTCTGAGTTTCCTGAAAATATTTGTTATAGTTTTCTCTTTCGTAATTGTCGTAACTATGAAGGGTAATTTGAAATGGGATGAAATCGGCTGGCCCACAAGTCAATGTCCACGACCAGGAAGATAGACTGAAAAGAAAGTTGCGCCCTATCTATCTTCCCAAATTTCAACAAAAGAAGTTGAACGTGTCGAACTCCCAATTGCAGGTGTCGATCTAAAGTGCATGGGCTGTCTCTTTCATTTAAATAAATGACATCATCAGACACTCTTGAACCGCTAGATCTGAGCTTGTCACGTGAGGTTGGTGTCCGTTGAATTTCCCAGCGGAGAAGAGAGGTGTTGCGTCCACTCACGGTGACGCTGCGTGGTACAGCACTTTCTATTCTTATCGAAGGCCTGTGAAGATTTGGGATATTTGTTTACAAATGAGTAAAATAATATATATATATATATATATATATATATATATATATATATAAAAGATGATACGCATTAAAAAAAGCGAAATAGAATCCGATACGTAAAATAATATATCTATACCAAATCCTTACCTCAAACCAATCCATTAGTTTATTGTTATTTGGTCATTATCTTTGTAATCTTTATTATAATTGATGTCATATTCACCTCCATTCTTGAATTAGTGATATAGAAAAGTCCAACAACTTCTTTTCTATGATTTCTGGTGTTCTTATTGTTGTTACTAACAGTCTCATCCCTCTCCACTTCTCTCCCTCACCCTTTGTTTCATATCCAAAATATTTTTGTCACTACTAAAAACCTTAATTTTCTAACAGATAGTATATTTGGATTTATCCGAATCCTTTGTATCTAATATTTGTTTAAGTAAACAAATATGAATACAAATCCTATTTTTAAGAGCTTTGATTTGGTATGAACACCCCCTAAATAAATAGGTGCGAATGGCATCAGGGGCGGCCACATCAACAGCGAGCGCGTATCACTTTTTGGCATTGATGTGTTAGCCCCTATTCCAGTCACACCTATTCATTTATGGATTGTTCGTATCTAATTCTTTGGGTATTTTTAAAAATCCGTAGATATTCAAATTCGTATCCAATATTCGATTAAGTAAACAAATACAAATACAGATGCATCTATATCCGCTCCGAATTTGCTTTGTTTACTGCCTAAGTTTTGACTCCCTCACTCAATGGAATTTATTTTTAAGTTTCTTTATACTAAACGTTTAAAAATTAGACTAAAATTATAAAAGAGTATGACAACACACTCAACTTCCTTTTCTATTGATGTTAACAAAACAAAGGGATGGTACTTAATCTGTAGCCAAGATCCTGATTATCAGTATGGTCAATATTTGTATCCACTTTATTTGAATATAACTTCGATATGTGTTTACACGAACAACTTCACATTATTACAATATCATAGTATATTTGTATTCACCTTAAGCAGATCAGATAACTACAATTTGTTTGAAGCCATGTTGTTTCCATCTCAACTTAAGATCAAATTTCTTATCAACATTGCATATTTGGTGTAGTATGTGGCTTAATTTCAAAGAAATTGTTTCCCGAAATTTGGCTTTTGGACAAGAACTTCTGCATTTCCAATTGAGTTGATGGGCCAAAATCAAATCTATTGGAGGATCATGACCATCAAATTCACATTCAAAGTGTTATGATCCAACTATGATTATATTTGGCTTTGTTGGTCTTAACCATTAAAATAGTGGGTCCTTTGTCTAGTGGCTAATCTCACCATCTAGACCCATACACATAGTGTCCCACCTTTACAAGGGCCCAAATGTTTGTGTTAAAAGTTGTGATGGAATTGAGTGAGGTGTTGTTTTTAGGGACCTTTGAAAGATAGGAAACAGAGTATTGTTTGGGTCTACCTCAATAGTAGATCACTTTCAAGTGTGGCACACTTTTCAATCGTGGCTCAATTTTTCAGTTGAAACACGTTGAGTCAATAATAGATGTTTTGTCAGTTGCCGATCTACATAGTTGTGAGTCTCAGTCAATTATGACATTTGGTTCAATCGCAGAACCATAGTCGTGAGGTTTCAGTCAGTTACGACACCTAGTTCAGTCATGGAACTACAATTGTGAGGTTTTTGTCATGAACTCAACACGTTGTTTCGACTATATATTGTGCACAAAGGCAATTTCTTCATTTAGTTTTCTTTGATTTTGTTTACAACCGATTCATCCGAGACAGAGAATGTGTCATTTTCACTTTTATTGAAGATAATAAAGGCCTCTGAGTGATTGTGAAAGAGATCACGACCAAGCTACCTCCGAGATACAATCTCACTTGAGTAGAACCCTTGTCTTTCAATGGAGTCACACCCTCTAGTAAAGACAAATGAACCTTCACCGTTACTTAAAGCCTAATGTCACTCTTAGATTTTGTTGAAGTTTTTATTTCTGAATAAATTTGGACAGCATAACATTTCAGAGAAGAGTATCAACTGAAAATTCTTCTCAAGAGATGATGGAGTATTCTCACAAAGTCTCAAGAAGAAAAAGCTTGAAGAACTGGGTGATTTCTCTTGATAGAGAATACGTGTTCTAAGATCCAAAGACTGTGAGCTTAGGTGAGTCTCTTCTCAAGTAAAAGTGACAAGCTCAGGTCGTAGGAGGTGATGAGAGTGAGAGGAAGAAGAAGAGTAGAATGTGAGAGATAAAGAGATGGTGCTCAATGTGCAGCACACCCTTGGCCTTCTTCTTCTTTAGAAAAAAAAAATTACCTCTCTTCTTCTTCTTCTCCCTCTATAAATTTCTCAAAATTCAAATCCATTTTTTAGATTCACATGGCTCTTATTTATAAAGCCCGAAGTTCAATTGCCACCCACAGCGTGACTCAGTTTCGTCAATCGCGATGGCCTAAAAGCATGGCTCTTCCATAAGTCAGACACCATCACAAGTGTTGTAGGTGGTCAATGCAGGTGGGAAGGGGAGCAGTTCAACGAAAGTTGAATCACCCCCAAAATTTCATAAAAACGGCAGAGGCATCATGGGTTTGACAAGGCTTCCACTAGCCCTCTTTTATTTATTTATTTTTTAAAAATATGTCAATAGTCCCCCACTTATTTTAAAATTATTTAGTAGTTATATAACGTGTTTTAAGTGAGGTCCTCATGCATATATAAATGTGATATCAACCTTGGACCCTTATGCAGTGTAAACATGCTTTAGCTCGTCTAAATTATGTTAATGGATAAATTCTTGAACTAAGTTTTTCGATAGCCAAAACTTGTCACTCATGCAACCCTCCCAATAAGGTTTTACTCGTTATCACAATTAAATTTGTATTTAATGGTCTTTTCTATACTCCGGTTTACTAAAGTTCTTTAGAGACATAGGAATGGACATATTTCATTAAATAAAATTATGTTTATAAGTGGGTGATGTTTTGAAGTGTTGACCCATTGAACTTAATGAACAGTCATGTTGGTTTCCTATTGAACATTAAACAATCAAGTCAGGTGTCTTGTCAAATTCACCTTACAGGTTTATAAGTCTCATTTCCGTCAATGTGTAGGAGGTTAAATTCTGACTAAGGCCTTTGGATTATGGGTTTACCAAATTCTTTTTAAACTTCACATATTGTATGACCATGATACCATCAATTATAAGACCCCTCACATGATTGTGCATATGGCGTACAGTCTTGGATTTTCCATTGTAACTCTTGTTGTCCGATTTAAATATGGAAGCTTAATTGTTACAGTAAATGGTTATGGTTGGCACTAGCTTATCCTATATTGGTATGTCAACTAATACATTCCTCAACCATTATGCTTCTTCTCTTGTTGATGAAAAGGCTACAAACTTTGACTCCATTGAAGAATGGGTAGATAATGTTTGTTTTTTAGATTTTCAAGAGATCATACCTCCTACTAGTGGGATACTTGTTGTAGCATATTACATAGTTCATGGTTCCTCTTAGGTACCTAGAATGCATACTACCTATGTTGCTCGTATATCTACTCAATATCCCTTCATTAAAGGCAATGTTTGGTTAAGGTACAATACATTGGGTACATTAGGCAGCCGATTATCAGTGAGTGTCTATATTGTGATATAGGATTCATTATGTTGTTCATCAACATTTGTTTGGGATTTACAGGGGTGGATTCCGGATTGCATTCAAGCATGTTGAACCTCATGAGTCCATTTTCGATGTATTTGGATTATAAGATCACAATGTCGTCATCATCATCCCTGATGATCTTGATTTCCAAAATCACTTTGGTATCCTCTAGATCCTTCATGTCAAACACCGTTGAAAGAAACCTCTTTATGTCCTCAACATAGGATTTTCAGTTCCGATGATAAGCATGTCATTTACGTAAAAATTGACAATCATACATGACTCTCCTTTAGTCTTGGAGTAGACACATATCTCCTTCATTGGATATAAATCCATTGACGATAAAAGTTTGTCTGAACTTGTCGTGCCATTGTTTGGGTGTTTGTTTCAATCCATATACAAATCCTTTCATCTTAACACACTTTTTAACTTTTCCAGACATCACAAATTATTCTAGTTGATCCATGTAGATTTCATTTTCTAATTGGTCATTCAGGAAGACAGTCTTTACATATATCTGATATATTATTAGGTTATTTATTGAGGCAACAACTAGGGGCAACCTGATTCTTGAGATTCTTGCAACTTGGGTATAAGTATTAAAATAGTCTAACTCTTTCTTCTCTTTAAACCCTTTATCCACTAGATAGTTCTTATATTTCTCAATTGTTCTGTAATGTTAATCTTCTTTTTGAGATTTACTTGCATCCTATAGATTTGTAACCTTGAGGGAGATCCATCAAGGTTCAAGTGTTGTTTGATAGTATGGAATGCAATTCATCATCTACCACTTCCTTCTAAAGGATTGCATTATGCGATCTCATGGTCTCATCGTAGGACAACGGGTCTCCTTCAGCAACACATATTAAGAAGTTAGTACCAAAGTTCTTTTCTTTTATTTCCTGATGTTTCTTTGAGGTGTGGGTTGAATTGTTTCAGCAGCCCTGTTCTTTTTTCTTGAGATTGATGCAACTGTCCCCAATATCTCAAAGGTTTTCCTAAATGGAAATACGCTCTCAAAAAATTCAACATTGTTGAATTCTATAATGGTGTGAGGACTAGGAGTCTCCAAATTTATAAATCAGTAGGCCTTGTTTGTCATAGAACATTTGATGAAAGCACAATCAGTTCCTCATGGTCCTATCTTGGAGGTGAGCTCATACGATAATTTTACTTGAGTTAAACGTCCCTAGATTCTAAAGTACCTTAAATTAGGTTTCCCTCCTTTTCATATCTCATATAGAGTAGCATTTGATTTGGTTTGAGGAACTCGATTCAAAATGTGGCAGATAACCATTAATGCTTCACCCCACAATTTATGTATGATCCAGAGCTTATAAGAATAGTATTAACCATCTCAGTCAACATGTGGTTATTCCTTTCAGCAACTTCATTTTGTTATAGAGTGTAAGGTAATAATATCTCTATAGGGATTCTACAGTTTTCACAAAATTTGATGAATTATGAGTCCATGTACTCACTTTCTCTGTCTGATCTCAAGACTTTTGTAACACTCCACGTTGCACCTAAAGGGTAAAAATCTAATTTTACACATGTAAGGGTAAAATTGTCATTTACATATTTTTAGATAGACCTAGACATGATTTAGAATGAGTTGGAGGACCGTTGGACCACTTGGTTTGACTTTAGAGATCCAAGTTGAGGAAAACCACGAATTCAACAAAAAATTAGTTAGGACCTATACACAAACCCCATGACCTGTCACAAAATGATGTAATCGATCACAACACAAGAGGCATAACTCTCGGGTGTTGAAAAGTTTGCTCGTGACCGGTCACACATTCATGACATGTCACAAACCCTATAACCAGTCATACATCCGTGACTTGTCACAAACCCCATGACCAATCATACATTCGATCATGACCTATCATAGACCTCATGACCTGTCACACTTAGGATTTTTCACATGTACACAAATGATGTATCATTCACCCATTTGGCCCCCACACATGTGGGATCTCGACTTGAACAAGTTAAAATTCCTCTAATATTTCATTGAAGTCATTTAGAGTGCTTAGAATAAAGAAAAAAAGTGTTAGAGAGCTTTGAGAGAGAAAAGTGGGAGTTCTTCCCAATTTGATAAGCTTCACTCCCAATTTTAAAAATTTGTCAGAATAACTTGTTTTCTACCTAGATCTTCATATTTTATTTAATTTATGTAAGATCTCCATTTGTTTTTCCATTGTTTTCTTCTTGGTTAATCTTCAATTTAGTTGGTATTTTAATTTGTCTATCACTTGATTGTTAGGTCTTTGAAGTTTGTCAAGATTAAATTACTTGATTATTAGATCAATGAGATTTTGTGAGTTTTCATATATGATATGGTACTCATGTGATTTATTGTCTTTCTACTCATTGAAATCTTTGGTTTAAATGAGATGTCAGTTTCTCTTCATTTTGTTTGCCTTGTTCTTGAAGTTTAGTGAGTATTTTTTCATCCAAACACTAGATCCATAAAGGATTAGTGATTTCTTATGGTGATTGTTCTACTCCTTTGATTGTTCTACATTTTTCTCTATTTTTTATTGTCATTTTGAGTGAGATTATAGTTTTTCATCATTTCTTGTTTAAGTTTTGTGAGTTTGATGATTTCTACATATTCTACTTTATTTTGGGCATATGTTAGCTAAGATTTACTTATTCCCTTATACTACCATCATCAATTCATTAGAATCCTAAGTTTTTCTCTATGTTTGAATGTAAAAAAGATTAAATCCTTGTGAAATTTAAAGGGAAAAATGATTTCTATTCTATATGCTTGATATTTGTTTTAATTTTCTTGTACTTGAGATTTCTATGCATATCATTATTGCTAGTTGGTAGTCTTTTCTTAATTTAATTTGCTCCAAGTTTTTTTGTTTATTCTATTTCATATGCTAGTTGGTCATTAATGCTATTATTATGCTTTCCACTTGATTATATCTACTTAGACTTGATCCAATGAGCACCATGTTACCATCATTACATTTACATATCTTGTTTGAAACTCTTATCTTATGGTTGGTTTTGGATAGTTAGAGAAAGAATTCCAAACATTTGGTTTTGGTGTGAGTATGAGCTATCACTTTTCGTTTGGTTTTAAGTATGGGTTTTACATGGTCTCACTTGTGAGTTTTTACTACATGGACATCTTTTGCATTATATCTTTATGTAGTTACATATAACTCTATATATGCATGGATTAAGAGTATCATTCGCTTTCATGGTTTTGGTTTTAACCCAATCATCGGGACTCATTAATAGGTGAAGATGACACTAGTCACCCACCAACCCTTAATGTCTTGGGGAATTTTCGCAGGTTATATTGGTATTATGACTCATCTCAAGTACCTAATTACCGTGCCTTATTAATAGGTGAAGACGATACTATTTTCCCACCAAACGTTGATGCCTTAGGGGATTTTTTGCGACCTAACCCTTGATGCCCTAGGAGATTTTTACTAGCTAACCCTTGACACCTTAAGGGATTTTTGTGGGCTATATTGGTCTTATGACCCCTTTTAGGTACACAATAACTAGGTCACATTACTAGGTGAAGACGACACTAATTACCCACCATTTCTATATGAGATTTCAATTTTGTCGGAGACCCTACATGGGTTATGTGATTTCAGTTTTGTCGGAGAACCTATATGGGTTATGTGATTTCATTTTTGTCGAAAACCCTACACGGATTATGTGATTTTAAATTTGTCAAATTCCTTATGTGGACTAATCTGTTGGATTTGATTCGAGGTGTTTTGACGATATTTGGTTCAGGAATCCTACATGGGTTGAGTTGATTTAATCCGAATTGTGTTTTGTTAGAAACCCTTCTTGGGTTATGTAGGTTTGAGAGTTACATTGAGCTACCATGAACATGCATCTGTTTTGATATCTATTTAGGTAAACAACTTACTTATGTGGTGCTAAGGCCCACTTATGCATGACTATTTTGTCGAAAACATTTACATTACATGTTGCACTTTCTTTGAGTTACACCTTACCTAATTCAGTTATGGACTTTTGTTTTATTCGACTTTAATACTTCTGATACTCTGATTAAAATCTGATCATTGTACAGCTAGTTCGATTCATATATGTTACACATGTTCTGATTAGTATTGAGTCATATTTGTGTATAGTCGATTTACTCTGTGGGACATTATTTATGTTCTCTTACGGGCTTTATAGCTTATCCATGTTTTTAATACCATTTCAGATGAAGCCTCCTAGTATGTAGTTTCTTACAAGTCTAGTTCAAGAGGTGGCTCATGGGCTGAGAGGACCACTTCTGTTCTTTTCTTTTTGTTTAGTTTTATTTCTAGGACACTATGTATGAAACTGGGTTTATTTGAGATAGATATTATTTTGTTATATATCTAGTACCTTCACTTGTAATGAGATGATGGATATTATTATTGGCCAGTTGGATGGCTTATTGATGATACCTGTTATATTAGAGATGGTAGTTTATTTAATATGGATAATTGGAGGTATCTTACTTTCCGCTGCATAGTCTAGAATGCATGATGATATATTTCCGTTGCACTTTATGGACGTTATTATCTCATGGTTTTTTGTTGTGAATGTTTTGGTAATGAAGGATATTTAATTAGATAAAAAATTAAAAAAAAAGTGCTACAAATTTAGATAAGTAAAAACCCCTTCCGCAAAGAAAAGGTAATGTCACACTGTAAGATCCATGACGCTGCGCACATGTGCCTCCATATATTATACACCAATTTATGCGTGCGGGTTTCATGATTTGATAAAGTTTGTATCAAAACAACTAGGTTTGGATTCCGTAGACTCTTTACATTTGGAGATGGGCTTATTTTGAGTGATTCGATTGGATTATGTCAAGTCTGCATAATTGATATTGTAAATTATTTGCTCTATGAAGTTAAAGTGTTTTATACATGATATAGTCTTGATGGATACAAGTATTTAACTATTGTTTTGGAGCTTATATGTGAGAATGCCACCTAACAAGAGTAGGGCTGCAAGTTATTCGAAAAATTACCGTGTTCCTGTCCGCGTCGTATCCAAAATAAGCTTATCCAGTTCGTTTATAAAAATATTCGTTATAAACGATTAGGATATATATATATATATATATATATATATTGTTCAGTTCCGGTTAATATCTGTTTCGTAAAAATAGAACAATATAGAGAATATAGAGAATAAATTGTTGAATTTAAAACTAATCCAAAAATCATAAATAGCATAATAACTAAAACCCTTAAAATATATCAACTGTTTACTTCATATTTGTTCCATCTTGATCCATTTCAGCACCCATAGGTATATGACATCGAAGATTTTAGAGAGGATAGACATGAGTCAGGGAAGAATGCACTGACGATTGTGACAACATATTGGAATTTCCTTTCTGTTTTTTTCTTTTCTGGATATCAGAAATCTGGTCAGAAATCCAAAATTTTTAAATGGTTAAGATACAGTATAGTTTTCTAATATCCGTTAGAATATCCAGTCCGTTTGTAGCCCTAAACAAGAGTACTAGAGCTATTCTAGACACTCCACCACCGGAAGATCATGACCTAGTAGGTGTTTGGGAGGTGATACGTAGTTTAATTGAGATAGTATAAGAGCATGTCACAAATGGTGTGTCGCCTAGAGATAAGAAGGTTGTGCACGAGGATAAGACCATTGAGAGGTTCCATCACATGGGACCTCCCGAGTTCCATGGTACTTCCAATCCCATGGAGGTAAAGGCCTGGCTAATGCAAATTAAGAAGATTTTCAAGGTCGATCTTGAACTTCCTTAAAGACCAGAAGGTGAATCTGGCCACTTTCATCTTACGAGGTGAAACGAAACATTGGTGGTGGACTGCTGAACATACTTGGTCTAGGATGGAGAGCCCTTGACTTAGGACATGTTTCTAAATATTTTCCACACCTACTACTTCCTAGAGAGTGTCAGAGATTGGAAAGGGGCTAAGTTTATGGGTCTTGTGCAATGCAACATGTCTATGCTGCAGTACAAGGCGAAGTTCATTGAGTTGTCCTATTATTCTTCTCACTTCATCCTCAATGATGAGGGTAAGGTTAAGAGGTTTCAAAAGGGGTTGCGATCAGCCATCTGCATTCACATGACACATCTACAACTTAGATCTTTCGCCAATGTTGTTGAGATGACGGAGTTGGTAGAGTAGGACTGTGACGAGTTGTAGAGTCATAGAGATCAGGATAAGAGATGATTTCCTCTCAACGGGTTTTATAGGAGGGGGGCTACTAACTGCGATGGTTTTCGGTGAGCTCCTAGGGAGCCTAGGATGAAGAGGGTGGTAGTGGTATGCCCAAAGTTCCAAAAGTCACACTTTAGACCATACTTCAAGAAAATTGGAGCATGCTATAAATTCTGCCAAGTGGGCCACATGATTCGAGATTGTCCTCTTTGGACGGACTCCATTGCTCGATCCATTGATGCGAGGGCATAGCCGACATCTTGAGTCCGAGTTTATTTCATTACTGAGCAAGAGGCTGAGACGTCTAGGACGTGGTCACAAGTATTTGTTCACTTTTTTATCATACTACATGCATACTTATTAATCTAGGTTTCATACATTCTTTTATGACTCATGATTTTGTGAAGCATGTCACTATTACCCCCATACCGGTATATGATACTTTTGCACATATCCACATCATTGGGCAAAACCATGGTTACAGACACCATGTGCAGGTCTTATGTGATAGTTATTAATGGACATAAGTTGGCTGTTAATCTGATACTCCTAGACATGAAAGACTTTGATGGCATTCTAGGGATGGATTGGTTGACGTCTTATCATGCCATCGTGAACTGTTATACGAAGGAGATTGTGTTTAGGATCCCAGTCCAGATTGAGTTTGTATTTCAAGGAGTAAGTAAGAGTCTATTCCCAAGTCTTATCTTCGCTATTCAAACCAGTAACCTACTTCTTAAAGGTTGGCAAGGGTACTTAGCCTCTATGGTGGATGAACCGAGTGAAGGAGAAAATATTGGAAGTATTCCCATGATAAGTGAGTTCATTGACGTGTTTGCAGAAGATCTTCTTAGATTGCCACTAGATCAGGAGATTGAGTTTGTTCTTGACGTAACACCTAGAACCGAGCCTATTCCTTATCGCATGGCACCAACTAAGTTAAAGGAGCTGAAGATACAGTTACAATAACTATTGAACAAGGGGTTCATATGTCCGAGTGTATCTCTGTGGGAAGCCTCAATCTTATTTGTGAAGAAGGATAAAGCCATGAGATTATGTATTGACTACAAACAATTGAATTGTGTGACTATGAAGAATAGGTACTCTTTACCAAGGATTGATGATTTATTTAACCAACTTCAAGGAGTTACCGTATTCTCTAAAACAAATCTTTGATCGTGTTATCACCAACTCAAAATCAAGAAGGAGGATATTTTGAAGTGTGCATTCCTTACACACTATGGGCACTACGAGTTCTTAGTGATATCACTTGGCTTGACCAATGTCCCGACAACCTTTATGGATTTGATGAATCGGGTATCCAGGTCGTATCTAGATCACTTTGTAATTATTTTCATTGACAACATTTTGGTTTATTCTAAGAGCCAAGCGGAACACGAAAAACACCCCTAAATTGTGTTGCGTACGCTTAGAGACCAGATGTTGCATGCAACATTCATCAAGTGTGAGTTCTGGCTTGATAAGGTTAATTTCTTGGGGCATGTCATATCCAAGGATGAAATCCGTGTGGATCCACGAAAGGTTGAGGTTGTTGTTGATTGGTCATGATCGACGAACGTGACAGAAATCCGTAGCTTCTTGGGCCTTGTAGGATATTACCAGTGTTTTGTTGAGGGAGTATAGTTGGACCAATCACCAAATTAACCCAAAAGTATGTCAAATTTCAGTGGAGTGATGAGTGTGAGAACAACTTCCAAGAACTAAAGAAGATTAGCGTCAGCTCTAGTTCTCACATTGTTGTTAGGATCTGATGGATTTGTGGTTTATAATGATACTTTACGGAAGGGTTTGGGATGCATACTATTGCAACATGTTAAGGTTATTGTGCATGGGTCTCGAAAACTTAAGCCATACAAATAAAGCTATCATACTCATGATCTCGAGTTGGTAACAATAGTATTTGCATTAAAGATTTGGAGACACTCCTTTTACGGTGAGACTTGCGAGATCTACACCAATCACAAGAGTTTGAAATACACATTCTTATAGAAAGAGTTGAACTTGAGACAATGGATGTAGATGCAATTGATTAAAGATTATGACTGCACCATTCACTATCATTCGGACAAAGCTAATGTTGTAGCGGATGCATTAAGCAAAAAATATTCGGTTAGTTTATCTTAATTAACTACTAAAAAATGGTCATTATTGATTGAGTTGAAAAAGATGAATGTCAAACTCATGGTACTTGAGACTTGCACTCTTCTTGCACAACTTAAGGTGAAACCCACACTGATAAATCAAATAAATAAGGGTAAATTTATTGATCCACAATTTGTTAAGATCATGGAAGAGGTTACGAATGGGGATCTAGTTGATTTCAACATAAAAAAGGATGATGTTCTTTGTTTTGAAAACTATTTATGTGTTTCCAACAATAAAGGGCTGAAGAAGGAGATTTTGGCTAAGACACATGGAATTACTTACACAATTCACCCTGGAAACACTAAGATGTACAAATACTTCAAAAAAATATATTAATAGTACAACATGAAGAATGATATAACTGAATTTGTAACTTAATACTTGACTTGTCAACAAATTAAGACAGAACATCAAAAATCCGTTAAACCACTATATATATATATATAAACGTTCGAATATTAATCGGATCATATATAAACATCTGTATTTGGTTCATTTATAATCGAATATTTATTAAATGAATCAAATATAGATGTGCCTGTATTTGCTTTAATCGAATCGAATACAGATGCCTAGGGTGATAGTTGACAACCTACTTGGACGGTGAAAAGTGTGGACCTATTGTTGTGCTTGTTTGAGAGTAAAGGAGGACTCTACATTTGTCAGCTCGCATTCTCCTTAGTAAAGGAGGGCTCTACATTTGTCAGCCCGCATTCACGAAGAGTCGATGTGAAGTAAAGATTCCAAGTTCAACTTTCAAGTGGATGTGATGATTAATGGACAACAAGATTTTTTGTTTAGCCAATCAAGTAGAAGGAAATTTTATCCAAAATGGTAAAGGAATCAATGGAAGGAAATCCACCAATCAGTCCTCCACAGCTAAGGCAACTTTCATTCAACATATTTCCGTAAACACTTCAAATCAATATATGTGGGACCATATCCCCAAAAGCAGGACACGTTTGGACTTCTCAGGAACCCTGGCATCTTCAGTAACTCGTGGACTTTCCAATTTCCACTCAGTACATTGGGAGACCAGCAACCTTAAGCACCCCCTGCTGCCCATGCCACCTGGTTAACACAAGACCACACTTCGTTCTCCATGCAGAAGTGACATATCCTTAAGTGCGGATTGTTGTCGTTATTAGGTGCTTTTGGAGGGTGTTCTAGTAATTGTAACTGACTAATGCATATTAATTTTATAGGGAATGACCGGAGTAAGTGTTAACAGTGTACCAAGCACGAGTTCCTGACTTGTTATATCAAAAAAAAAAAAAAAATAGTTCCTGGTTTTAAAAACAACATGAAAATATTAGGACTTTAAGAAGGCATGCTCTCAAATTTACCAAAAAAAAAAAAAAAAAAAGGCATGCTCCCAATATTATTACTACCTGCGCTCAACCCCTAAGACACATTTAGGAATAGTATGGAGACACTGGTTCCTGTCATATATGAATGGGTTGAGGAAGAGTGAGAATGAGAAGTAACAAAGAAGGGGATCAAAGAAAATAATAATAATAATAGTAAAAAGAATCCTAGTAGTGTACCCCTTTCTTTGTAAATTTCCTTTGGCATTGAAAATGCAAGGAATCTTGTGCATAGATCAATCCATTGAGCACGAGTTATGCCTTGTACTAGCTCCTAAGAACATCTTCAAAAGAGTTTGACATTTTCAAAAGCATGAGTGAAACATGCTAGACAAATTTCGGGCATGCATTCAAACATGGCTTTAACTTCTGTGTGTTATTTATTTATTTATTATGCTAAATAAGTTATAAATTAAGTTTGGACTGACTCGATAATTGGATTACACACTCATCAAGGTACGATTTATTGCTATTTACCGCCAAACGACATAGATGGGAATGTTTTTGTAAATACAAGAGAGTGTTTTGTTGATTAAATATTCTTAATGATAATAAAAAATAAAAACCATGCGGTCATGCGTCCTTGGGTTTTCTGTTTAGGGAGTGGTAGAAGTAGATCTGGTCTGATAACATTAACTAATTAAAAAGAAGCATTCTCGTAATTGTATTGCAAAAAGAGAGTCATTTTCATGGAGTAGTATGGCAGTGCAGTCGTGTCACTTTTGTCTTCGTTGACAGACTGTAAGGCAAAAGGTTTTGTATGATGGTGGATTTTAATATGCTTATTTGACGTGTAATTCTTCCCTGTATCATCGATACTTTGAAATGGTTTTGTACTTTTCTCGAATCACTCTCTCTCTCTCTCTCTCTCTCTCTCTCTCTCTATATATATATATATATATAACCCTCGATCTGCTTTCGAACCAATCGGTAGAGCACTGTTTTCTGAAGAAGAAAACCAGATGGGGAGAGGAAAAGTAGAGCTTAAGAGGATCGAGAACACGACCAATCGGCAAGTCACCTTCTCTAAACGACGAAATGGCCTTCTTAAGAAAGCTTTCGAGCTATCGATCCTTTGTGACGCCGAAGTCGCCCTCGTTGTCTTCTCCCCTTCCGGGAAAGCATACCAGTTCGCTAGTCACGAGTTAGTGCATCTATCCCTGTCTCTGAAACTATAATTATTTTTAGTTCGTTCAATTTAGACTTGTCTATTTGGTTATTATAATTGTTTCAAGTTTAAAACGTTATCATGAATTCCATATAAGGTTAAGATGGGAATGGGTTTGCCTTGTATTGTTGTTTACAGCATGGATAGGACGATCGTGAGGTATCGGAATGAAGTAGGATTGCCGGAGTCAAATAATCAGCCTTCAAGAACAATAGGGGTAAGTGGGTAACCTCTGTGTGACTGCCACTATTGCTAGTTTGCAACTATGTTTATAGGAAGAAAATATTCTGTGACGACAAAGTTTCTGCAGCGTTTATGGTGAATTATAAGCTGACACGTGATGTGTTTGGGGGGGGGGGGGGTTCAAATAAGTGTTAGTGGCGAAGGGCTGCGTAATGCGTGGGAATCTGCCGAACAGTTCGGACCAAATCGTGAAGAAAGCTAAAAAGCGCTGTTTGATGACCCAGCATAGTATTAGATCTCTTGCGAAAAACAAGACGGCCTTATCCAGGAATTGTTTGCCCCTGGCGGCTCAGGAACCGCCTTGGTGGCTCATGCAGTCATGCCGCTCACCCGCTTACCGCTGGGGGGCAATACTAGGTGTTAAAAAAAAAAACAAATTCAAAAAACACTTCATGTGCCAATTAATGGCACACCTACATAGACCTGTGTCAATACAACAATCATTCTCCGTTATAATTTATAATATGTATATGTATGTATTTGTTAGAGACAGAGAGAGTATAATTTACAAGGTCAGTTTTGCTAATGTAAGGCTTGTGTTGTACTTTTTGTCATCACAGTTTTGGAGGACAGAAATCAAGGAGTCAAGGAAATCGGTAGAAACCTTAGAGACAAGACTTAAGTACTCTCTCTCTCTCTCTCTCTCTCTCTCTCTCTCTCTCGTGTGTCATACTGTATTCCTTTTCACTATGGCCCATTACTGTTGTTAAGGCACATGGCTGGAGAGGACTTGCTGTCGTTGGGCATGAAAGAGTTAACGCAACTGGAGCGACAGTTGAAAACGGGAGTCGAACGCATCCGCTCACGAAAGGCAATTAAGATTCTTGTATCTTTTTCGTTAAAAAAAAAAAGGATTCTTGTATCACATGCACAAATGTAACCTCTCACAGTGACGCACAGCCACAAACGGATGGTAAGGGTGCTTATGGGCCAGGCCAACTTGATGGGCACCTGCTCAACTTGCTTGGTGCTAGGCTGGGCTTAGGCTTGGCTTTTCTGAACAAGCATAAGCCCACCTTAAATCTTACGACCTTTCTTGTATCTTTTGGGCTTGGATTATGTGCAAACGAATCTCGTGAGAACCATGAAAACGGCATCAGAGGGACTGATGCATCAGTACCAAAAAGTGATTTGCACTTTTTGGGGGGCAATTATTACTTTTCGGCACTGATGTGTCCGCACCCTGATGCCGTTTTCGCAGTTCTCACAAGATTCGTTCTCACCTAATATTTAGTGGTATCTTTCCGTTCTTACTTGTTAAGTTGATAAAGTCTGTGGGAGTCGTACCACAGACCTGGGTTCAAAAGCCATCACCTACTTATCTATCCAAAAACAAGAAATACAAAAAAACAATCTACTCTTATTGAATATCTTCATGGATGTTGTTTGCTAAAATTTGATCTTCTTGGACAGAGGCGTTTGATCTCAGAGCACATCAACTTGTAGAAGAGAAATGTAAGTCTTTTCGTTTAACCTCGGGTCCTCAACGACAGCATTTTTTTTTTTTTTCTTCTGTGATGTCGTTACCATGTGAGATCTCACCAAAGGGAGCGAGTAAATACGGTCTATAATTGCTAATTCATAACGCAAGAGAATGGAACATAGTTCTATAGGTTCCACTATTTTTTGATCTCCTCCACCTTCACTTAAATTGATCTTGTAGGTTTTTTTTTTTTTTTTTTGGGTGGTGGTGGTTGGGGGCCGGGGGTTTTAAATTGAAATACCAAAAAGTGCACTGGTAATACCATTTTTTTAAAACAAATTACTCAATCCGGTCCTTGGGGTGCAACTTAGACGGACTGGTAGGCCAACCCAAGTCCAAATTAAGTGTAGAAGAGCTAATCCAAACCCAAGGCAACCAGACAATGGTTTTGAGCGTACCAACACTAGGTACTATTTGCCAATGCACCCGTGCCCAGGTAGCTACGGCATCAGCCTTCCATAAAGAAGGTGAGGAGTCGAATAATCCCCTTTGTTTTGCGGTATTTGCAATGGTGTAGTCGCATTCCTCTCAGTTGGGGCCTGCTCTGTTTGACTGTCAATTAGGCTCAAGTGTGGCCAAACCAAAAAAATAAAGTTACCATTTTTTATAACCCTAGCAAAGTATAAGTTTGTGTAGAATCTTTTAAGCTATTTAACACTAGTAAGACAAATTTTACGTGTAACACTTCGCACCAGTCCAAAGATAAATAGACAAACACATTAATTACAACCCACCTACAGAGTATGACCACTTATATATAATAAACCATTGTTGTATGATACGATGTTATAAAAATACATACACAAACTGACATAGGCTTATTAATTTATATGTAAGGCTGGGCCACTCAAGATTACAAACAAAGCCCAAACCGAGGCCTGAACTTTCTTGCCCAACCCCTAGTTATAGTCTTTAACATAGTAAATTGGGAATTCCCTACCATTCTAGTATAAAGGTCAACCCTTTATTAACTAATAATTATGGGGACACAGATTTATTAATTAATAGAACTATCATATATATATATATATATATATATATATATATATATAATTCCATCAATGTTTGTATCTTCAGATATTGTCAGTTCTAAGCTTAGATAAAAGAGGAGGGTTAGTGTCTAGTTGATAACCAGTTATAAAAACTCACTCCAATTATTTAAATATAAATCCTTAAAATATATTATTTCGATCTAATACTAAAGTGTTCCTTTTAAGTAACACACCTTATTCTCTAGATATGACGAAAAATTGGCGAGAGGCATTTCATTATCCAGATGTGGTGAAAAATTGGTAAGGGGCGTTGCATCGGTACTTAAATGCAATAATAAGTATGTAAGGGTTATCATATTATGGACAGGTATGAGTAAATAAGTTAGTCCAAGAGAGTAGGATTCGCTTAGCAACTTGAAACATAAGAACCTTAACAAGTAAAAGTATAGAGTTAGTAGACACTATGAAAAGAATGAGAGTTAACATTGCTTGTCTACAAGAGACTAAATGGAAATAAAAAAAATGATAAAGATATTGATGGCTTTAAACTTTGGTACACAGAAGAAGCCAATAACAAAAATGGGATAGGAATAATAGTAGATAAAGATCTAAAAGAGGAAGTTGTAGATGATAAGAAAATAGGTGATAAGATTATAGCAATTAAACTTGTCTTATAAAAAAAAGATAATCAACATAATTAGTGTTTATATGCACTTTAGATAGGACTAAATGAAACTACTAAAAAACAATTTTGAAAAAACATGAATGGATTAGTTTAGGGAATTCTTGAGTCTAAGAGAATATTTATAGGAAGTGATTTAAATGGACACGTGGGGAAAAGTACTAGTAGCAAATATGAGAGAGTACACGGAGGATATGGATTTAGAGAAAGGAATGCGACTGGAGAAGCAATCATATAATTTGCAATGACATATGATTTTACTATAGTAATCACATATTTCATAAAGAAATGAGAACATTTGGTTACATTCAAAAGTAGGTTAAATAGAAGTCGGATAGACTTTTTTTCTTATTAGGATGCTAAAAAGGTTAATATGCAATGATTGTAAAGTTATTCCAGGAGAGAGTTTAACAACACAACATAGGTTAATGATGTTGGATGTTCATATTAAAAGATGGAAAAAAAATAAACGAGAAATTAATTACACAAGAATTAGATGGTGGAACATAAAAAAAGAAAAATTAGCAAAATTTAGGGACAAATTAAAAAATCAGGGGAAATTTAATTTGGAAGAAGATATAAATATCATGTGGAATGAAATGGTTGGATGCATTAAAAGAGTAGCAAAAGGGGTTTTTGGAGAATCTAGAAGGAAAGCGCAATCATCTAAAGAAACTTGGTGGTGAAATGATGAAGTCCAAAAAACCATTAGAGATAAAATATGTTATAAGAATTCACAAAAGACTAAAATATAGAAGACTTAGAAATATAAAAATGCTAAAAAAGAAGCTAGGAAAGTTATAAGCGATGCAAAATTCAGGGCATATGATGACCTTTAGCATAAGTTAGGTACTAGGGAGGGTGAGATGGGTATTGAGAAATGTATTGTTAATCCCATGGTCAAAACAAATGAGTTGTAATGTATTATGCCAAAGTCCAAGGAAGAGTCTCAAGCTCATAAGAAAAAAGACAATGAACGACTAAAGACCTATAGACCAAAACAATGACAAGTCAAAAGAAGTGAAGAACAATATCAAGATTAAAAAAGAAGACTCATTACAACGATACTAAAGATGCAGCATACCAAAAACAAAACTCAAGGGATGCTCATGACAAACACAACCTTGAAAAATACCCACATTTTGCACAATGCATTAAAACATTTGGAGATGAACCTAAGATGGGAGTGTGAAGTAGCAAGAAGGGTCTTACAACATTGGTTTTGGTCCCAAAACATTAGGAGAGAAAGAACCAAACAAAAAAAGGCATAACAGGAAAAATTCAGAAAAAATAGACCCTGTCTTGTGATTGATCACGGCTGATCGATCACAGATCTCGTGGTCGATCACAAGTGAAAATTCAGGGCATTTTAAAAACTCCTGAGAGTTGTGATCTCAGACCCTGATCAATCACACATTCATAATCGATCATTAAAAAAGTATGATCGATCATGGTTGCGAATCTCATAAAAATCACATTTAATTTTGGAGATTCCAATCCGAGATTTCTCAATACTTGTCGGTTAGAAAATGTTTTAATCCTATGGACTAAGACTAGGCTTAGTTCTATAAAAAGAGTAATAATATCCTAGGTTCAAGAGAGAGACATCTATGTAAAAGAAAATCTTTGTTTGAGAAGTACAACTAGTCTGAAAGTTGGAAAGCCTAGGTTTATACTGAGTGATTGATCTTGTACTGCTGAAATTAAATATATGTGATCTCCCTCTAAGATTTTTACATCAAATATCCAAAAGGGGAACAATATTGGTTATCCGTTGAAAGGAAACTGGCGAATCATAAGGCATTAAAAACAATCTCTGTTGCATTTCAATCTATGAAAGAAAAGACACATCAGCTCATAAGTAGGAGCATCCACAACTGGTACATCTTGCAATATCTATCTATATGAGGTAAACTTGTATTTATCAAATCATTTATTGTTTAAGTCCCTTTCGCTGGAAACACTGGAAGAAGTATTGTACTCTTTAGAGCCATAAAGTGTAGGTAAAGCTTGTTTAGCAAGTAAAAAGGGTTTTGTGTGAATTTTACCTAGATTATTTGTACTCCAATCTGAATAAAATTATGGGAAGCTCTAGATTGAGCTTTAGGAGTGGACGTAGGCCTTAGTACCGAACCACTATAAATACTTGTCTTGTGGTTGTGTGTGATATC
>JAOXJP010228225.1:0-39496 GCA_025762735.1 Platanus orientalis | reverse complement strand
ATGGTACATCCAAAGGTAATCCCGGACCGGCTGGCTTCGGGTGTGTAATCTGTGACCATAATGACAATATTTCTCTAGTAGTATATGGGCCATTGGAGTATTGCAATTCTACTAGAGCTGAAACGATGGGAATGCTCATGGGGATTAGGGAGCTTAAAAGATTGGGAGCGTCTGGGGCCATTATTGAGGGTGACCTGGCTGTGGTGATTGGGTGGGCTAATGGAAAGGTTTGTAACTCGTGGGAATTGTGGAGTTTGGTGTATGAAATTACCGAGATAGCTTCAGACATAAGTTGCTCTTTTTCTCTTATTCCGTGGGAACAAAACTCTATGGCTGATAGCTTAGCTAATTGGGGAGTGGACTAGCCCTCAGTGTACTATGGTTCGCGTTTTCCTTTTAGCTAATTGGGGAGTGGACCAGCCTTTAATGTTTCTGTGGTCTTGTTTCATTTTAGATCTGTTGTTTCTACTGTTGTTCTTCTTTTCCTTTAATAAAATTCGGTTATTTATCGAAAAAAAATTGTGTCTTTAGTAGTTTAACCTCAACCTCATCATTACCAGTGACAATTATGTCATCAACATAAATAACCGAGGCTGCAAATTTCCTTTACTGCCATTTAACAAATAAGGTGTGATCACTCTGACATTGAGTGTACCCATACTTCACCATAGCAAATCTGAATCTTTTAAACCAAGGCCTTGGAGATTGTTTTAAGCCATATTGGGCCTTCTTCAATCGACAAACTTTTCTTTTGCCTTTAGGAAGCCAAAAACTAGGAGGAGGCTACATAAAAACTTTATCTTCTAAATCTCCATTTAAGAAAACATTTTTTATATCAAACTGGTGTAATGGTCATCTCTGTGTTGCTGCAAGAGAAATAAGCACTCTTAACAAAATTCATTTTGGCCACAGTGCGAATGTCTCTTGATAGTTAATGCCATACATTTGAGTGTAACCCTTCGCAACCAGTTTGGCCTTATACCTTTCTATGGTACCATCGGCTTTATATTTAACGGTGAACACCCATTTACAGCCAACTGGTTCTTTTCCTTTAGGAAGATCAACCATTTCCTAAGTTTGATTTTTTTCAAGTGGTTTCATCTCCTCCTCCATTGCAGCCTTCTAATGAGGTTGTGAAATAGCCTCTGATACATTACGAGGAATGGATTCTTAAGACAAAACAGAGGAAAAATTACAAAAAGATGGAGACAAGTGATCCAATGAAACAAAGTTAGAGATAGGGTGTTAGGTACAGGACCTCACACCCTTGCAAATAGCAATGAGAATATTAGATTCATCAAGTAAAGAAACGAAAGGAAAGATAGTCAGATGTGGAGCAATACCTGATTCAAGAGGATCCAAAGAGGCCTCTTGACCAGATGTTTGAGACTGTGACTTATCTTTATCTTGTTGCTTCCCTCTCATTGAGTACACTTTCAACTCTTTCTCCCCCTTGTCATAATCACCATTAGGACCACTACCACAATCAACGAAGTGTGAAGAAACCAGAACAGGTTGAGGAGACCCAGGCGACATCACTTCCCCACAAATATGCTCCCCCTAAAGAGAAGGCTATTAGGAAAAAAAAATGAATGTCCTCAAAGGAAGCAACATCCTTTGACACAAGACGTTTCCTAGTGCCAGGATGGTAGCATTTATACCCTTTTTGAGTTGCAACATATCCAAGAAAGATGCACTTGAGTGCTTTGGGTTCCAATTTAGTATGATCAGATTTAAGGATATGAACAAAACAGATACAATCAAAGATCTTAGGAGGAATAGGAAACACGGTAGAAGATGGAGAAAGAAGTTCAAGAGAAGTTCATTACAGAAGAACCTGAGAGAGCATACGATTCATTATGAAAGCCGCAGTCTATAAAGCCTCAGACTAGAAAGTCTTGGGAACATGCATGGTAAACATGAGTGCTCTAGTGATTTCAAGTAAGTGATGATTTTTTCGTTTAGCTACACCATTTTGCTCAGGGGTACCAGGACAAGTGGTCTGGTGGACAATACCATACTCATCAAAAAAGGAAGAAAGGCCACTAAATAGATACTTACCCATTATCAAAACGAAAAATACGAATTGTGGTATCAAACTGTGTGGAGACCATATAGACAAATGATTTCACTGTAGAGAACACATCACTTTTTGTTTTTAATAAATGTACCCACGTGATTCAACTGTAGTCATCAACAAATGTAACAAAATAACGAAAACCAAACAGAAACACTATAGGGGAAGGCCCTCAAATATTAAAATGCACAATATTAAAAGGAATCAAGCTTCTTTTATTATTGATGGGGTAAACAATGCGACAATGTTTCGCAAGTTCACAAGGTTCACAATGCAATTGAGAAGAACAACAAAATAAATGAGGAAACATTTTCTTTAGTAAAGCAAAGGAAATATGGCCTAATCGGTTGTGCTAATGCACTAAGTCTTCAGAGCTACTCTTATTTAAACTTCGCATCAAAGTAGACACTTGTTGGACTGATGAAGCAACTGGAGATGAAGTATTCAACAAGTACAAGCCGCCTCTCTCAAACCACCGGCCAATCATCATCCTCGTCTCCAAATCCTAAAAGATACAATGAGAGAAAACAAAGGTAACACTGCAGTTAAGGGATTTTGTGATGTGACTAATAGACAAAAGATTGAGAGAAAAATTAGGAACATGAAAAACAGAGGATAAAGGCATGAAAGGGGTAGCATAGATATCTCCTTTACCAGCAATGGAGGAATAAGATTCATCAGCAATACAAACCTTATCCCTCCTTGAGCATACATGATAAGTAGAAAATAAGGATGACATACCAGTCATGTGATGTGATGCTCCAGAATCTATGACCCAGGAAGTGAAGGAAGCAAAAAGAGACGCATTAAGAGCAAAGGCAGAGGTACCTGAGTGGGAAAAGGTGGAGGTGGAGGCTGCAGGAGAAGGATCTAGGAGGCCACAAACCGACGAAGAGCCTCAACCTCCTCACGAGACAAGATCCCATCTGAGGAGGGAGTAGGAGTAGGAGTAGGAGCATTAGGAACTGATGAAGCCGAGGAAGGCAATGAAGTAACGGAATGAGCATTGGAACAATTGTTACTAAAGCATCCGCCGCCTCTCCCCCGAGGAAAAGAACGACCCTAAGACTCGGGTGGATGACCATGAAGATCCTAGCATGTATCTTTGGTGTGTCGACTACGCCTACAATGGTCACATTTCAGTTTGTCGCGGTCATCAGGAACACTACTAAGCGACCACCTCTACTTCAGCCAATACATTCGCAACCACCTCGCTAAGAGGAGGAAAACATGGCTGATCTCTTTACTTGAGATGGTTGTGACATTGTACGCCGTCATTGTTCTTCACAGTTAAGATAAGCATACACTTCGTTCAGGGAAGGAAGGGGAACTCTGCCAAGGATATTAATTCTCAATTGTTCATACTCTACATTCAGACCAGCCAACTCCTCATAAATCCAGAATTCCTCCACATGTCGGGCATAAGAAGTAATATCCTCCTTACATTTAGGCCTAAATGTAATGTAGTGATCCATCTCCTCCCATAATTCTTTGAGAGAGGAATAGTATGCTGCTAAGGGGAGATCTCCTTGCTGTAACTAATAAATGTTTTATTTCAATTCATACACCTTTGCGGTATTACCCATTTCTGAATAAGTTTCAGCAACTGAGTCCCAAATTTGCTTTGTAGTCTTAAGACTTAAATAATGGTGACTTGTGGCTGGCTTCATCGAGTGGAGAAGCCAAGACATGACGGTGGCGTTCTCAGTTTTCCACTTTCGATACTTCAGATCAGTAACACTCAGAATAAACATCTCATCAAGTATATAAGCTTCTTTGTCTCTACCACTAATATAGAGAAGTGCAGACTGAAACCAAGCCAAATAGTTTGTCCAATCAAACCGTACTGTCGTGATCAACGCATTAGGGACTTCAGTACCATTGTTACCACCACTAGTATCAACACTCCCTGAAGGGGTAGAGATCTCGCTTTCTTCAAGCATGTTGGGAAAGATCAATATCTCTAACGAAAAACCCAGCACAAGAATTCAACAAGTACTATACCACAGATAAGTACTAGACTATAGGTCTTTATTGCCTGTAGATTTCTACAAAGCCACAAACGCAAACCGGAATCACCCACGATAGCACACCCTACCAAGTACAAGTTTGGATAGCCTTAATGATGGGTCTGGAAACCCAAATCAGCACCGAAGCAACCTGGAGGGGTTAAGCATCACATGCATCAACCATTTTTTATCACAAACTGATAGCAACCCCCATAGTGACAACATCCCTTTGAAAAAAAAAAATTGAAATAAAAAAATCACCAAACTTGGTGAAAATCACGTCCAACGGCAAGGAAGAAGGGGAAAACTGCTCACAGACACTTCAATCCGTAACCAAATCAAACAAAAATACTCTTGAATGATTTCTAACAAAAAAATGACCCATACACTACCAATCAAACACTAGAAAAGTCCCAAATCTGATCGCATCGATCTGTTCTTTCAGATATGACGATTTTTTGAGTTCAACAAAGAACCTTTCAAAAATACTCTTCTGCTCACCAAAAAATTCAGGAAAAATCACCACAAATCTTGATAAATCATTCCGACCTAAAGCCCCAAATTTTCAAGATCCAACCTCGTACGATACTACTGACGTTAGCATACGGCCTGCTGACGTCAACAATGTTCATCGTTGTTTTTCATCGCCACTCAGTCCCTGATCGAGCTCCTTCGGCTCTAACACCAACTTGAATTTTATGGGAGTGATTTAATTAGGGTTTAGATGTGAAAATACTAGAGGAAGAGGAAGAAGATGAGAGAGAGAGAGAATCGTGTGTTAGTAATTCAACCTAACCACACATTACATCATTATTATATATAGATGATATACCGTATGTGTAATGTATACGGTATATATAAAATACAAGAGTGACACAAATACCCCTACATTCCTACAAATATCAGGTATGTGATGATCATATATATGAGAGATCTGATTATTTGGTTCTACTAGTCTTGAAATGCTCACAACTAAGATGAAATTGAGCATTTCACTTATACTGTTGGCATACATTGGGGTTCTATATGATTAAGTTGGTGATATCATAATCACTAGTAGTTGACATTTTAAGCCTGTGAATTGGTGTATACACTGAACGGGAGTATATGAAGATTGTACTCAGATAAGAATAATGGCAAAGGTAGTATATTTTTAAGTTGGAGATTTCATATTGTCCCTAAACCTAAAAGGTTTGTATTTGCCAAGTATATTATACCTATTTCTTTGCTTTGCCAATCAATGACACCTATCAAGCTATATCATTAGGTATTTTGAATGATTTATAATTGCACAATGTGATTATGAATTCTCAACAAAGAATTCATACCATGGCATGTGGAGATTATGTCTAGTTGGATTCTATAGTTTGATTCGATTAAACTTTTGGATCCAGGTATTGCTTGATAAAGAGTATATCAAGTGAATTTCAAATTTATATATCTATGGTAAATATTTATTTCAGACAAGATTATTTTTAAAACAATGATTTCTAAGGTCTAACTGAATTGTATAAGCCCTCATAGGTATCATAATCAACGAGGACCCTAATAGTAAGAGTATTTTGTCCTCAATGGCTACTATGAGATATTTCTTTAATGTAGCAACTGATATATAAATTGTTTTTCAAGAAAAGGTCTTTTTTCCAAAAATGTTCTTTGGGAGTCCAGTTCCAATATGTTAATGGAAATGATTACAATCTGTGAAAGTGGTTTACTTCTTTAATTAAGAACCTAAAAGATAATGTGGCATTATTATAACAGCATTGAGTCCAATCATAATTAGACTAGAATTGCAGCAGTGACATAGTTTCCCACAGCCAATAGAACTAGGACCCTATTGGATCCCACACCCTTTTTCACTTTAATTGAAACTCCTAGGGTATCCATTTACAGGGAATAGCTAGGGTGGGAGAGACCATTAGTCTCTCAATTACGTAACATTGAAATTTTCAAATTTAATGGAAAAAAAAACTTAGAAAATCAATTCCTTCAGTTTTCTTAATCATTTGTCCTAACCCTTTCCCATCTAGTCCAAAACCCTAGATCCCATCCCTATAGCCCTTCTATTACTCTAAAATTTTACCAAGTGAGGCTTAAAAGATATACTTTCTTCTACCAACTTTTTCTCAGTTTCACATAGCATAAATTTGTGCCCCACCCTTCTCAGGAGAATGATTTTTCTTGGAAACATAATATAACATTATATATATTTTTAACACTATATATGGTATAACAAGTTATTTACTAATGAAAAAACCAAAAAGGCCAGTAAAAACAAATACATTTACAAGAAGATGAGACTCTCTTAATAATCTACTTATCAAGTGGAAAGCACACCTTATTTCTAGAGATAATAGATAGCATATAGGAGACAAGAGGAGCCAAGTTCCTTTATATAGAAATGATATTTTAGTATCCTTCGATAATACCCAAAGTGGGAATATATAAAAAGAAAATATAGAATCAAATAAGAAGCAATGCAATTAAGTCAGAATAACATACATATTGCGAAGGGACACACTTTTTTGTGAAGGCAAGGTTCCAGATAATAGATTATTTCCAAGAAACCTATGCATTGAGACAATAATAAATAGATCAAATAAGAATCTATTTGTTCAAACCAACATGAAAGGATTGAGAAAAATCATTTTTACTCTTACAAGTAAGAAAGAGAACTCAAATTAAAGAGAGAATTTGGAATTTGTCCAGTTAAATTGTTGAAGCTCAAATCCCTACAGAAAGTGAAACAATATTAATGGTGATATAGAAAAATTGATATTAGGTTGTTGAACAAAAATTAGAAGATCACTATACACAGTCTCTAGGTAAATTCATGAATAACTTGTGAGCAAGTACAACTTACAATTGTGCCAAACTGTGGTACTTTCCAATATTAGATGGAATAGTAGTAGAAATATTATTATTCCTCAAGATTCTGTATAGCAGGTAAACAGTTATATACTAATTAAAATTTTCAGAAACACATAAACTAGTATTTCTATACAAATTAGAGCCAAGCTAACTTACAAAATCCTCAGAGCTGTCATATCCTCAATAAATGCCAACGATGAGCTCCCATTAGATAAATCACTGATTCTCCTATGCAATTATATGTGGAACACTCAATAATAAAATACATACATATATATACACACACACACACACACACACACACCAAACCTTCTGGATAGAAAAATATCCTCTTGTGGAGTACTCCAAAGGTGTAAGGTATTATGTCTTTAAAAGATCCATTTTAAAGGGATCTAAAATGAGGGAAAGGGAACGAGATTGAACAAAAGGAGGGAGAGGAATATTCATAAAAAAATAAAAATAAAAAAAGGAAGAAGAGGAAATTCCTTCCCCTTCAGCATTCTGACATCAGAAATGATTGTCACCAATTAATGCCAGAGAAAAAGAGAACAAAACATAAAATGAAAAGGATTTGGGTGATCCCAGAGAGAGATAGAGGGACATTGAGAGAATTTAAACACGAAAGGAGATAAACACAAAAGGAGATCAAAGATTAGGAAGAAATTGGAATGAAAAATTCAATGGCTAAAATACCCTCTGTTTTAGATAATCTACAAAGAGGATTTTATAGAAATATCCCTGTAACTTATTAAATAACTTAAACAAGGATATATTAAGAGAAGAGTAAAATGGGTAGGAAGCTGGTTTGCCCCTTACATCATGCACATACAGACACACACACACAGATATAAATATATATATATATATATATAGATGAATAACAGAAGTTAATACTCACAAATCAGTCAATGAGATGAGGTTAGAAAAAGTCAAAGGAATTGGACCTTCAAAAGAGTTCCCTTGAAGCCTCCTACAGAAACATTTATGAAATATCTGATTATAAACTCATTAAAAGTGTTAGGTAAATATGCAGTAAATATCTAAAGGTATAGAATACTATAACAAAATGTATATGATTTAATATAATGAGTTTATCATCTAAATTCTAGAGTATGCTTTATATTTATATTATACATAAAAATCGAAAAGAAAAAATCAAGTGACAAAAATGGGAAAATGTCATTAAAATAACTTACAAGGTAGTAAGCTTTGTCCAATTCCCAATGAAGTCAGGAATCCTTCCTCTGAGTTGATTGTCAAATGCCACCCTAGACCCCAACAAGTTTTCCATCTTAAATTTGAGCACAATATAAATTTATATCTTCTAATGTTTCCCGTAGCAAGTTCAATAATGTTTACAAAAGTAATGCTTGAATTACCTAAGAAAAGGAACATAATCTGCTTAACTGCTAATAGCTAAGAAAAACTAAGAAATTTATTGTAACTATGACTAAGACATTCATCAAACTCAAATAACCAAAAGCAGTCAATAACAAAAATAGTAATGATGATATTAACGATAATCACAAATCTCTTACATGATCTTCATGTTTCGTAGGTTAGCAAATGTTGAAGGGATCTCACCACTAACTCCAGCACTATCGAAGTTACTGTCAATGTCAAAATTCATTGTCCATTAATTCAATATTTAAGTATTCCAATTTTGCAGTCCTTTCTAGAACTCAAGATTAACATTTTTTGAAAGATCAATCAGGAGTTAACATCCAACAACAAGGGCAACAAGTAAACATAATATAAGCAACAATGCATAAAAAACCATTATATTTATCAGTTCTCCTTAAAAGGGTTAATAAATATCTTATCATAAAATTATCTCTATAAAGTTCAAGGAAAGCATCCAATGGTTCCAAACAATGAGGTATGTTGTGTAACACCCCACAAACACTTTAGAAAATGCCAAACAAATATAGATGTATAAATATACACATGCTGGATCAATCCTGAAGTATTTGGACAGATCTAGAAGTTCGGAACGATCCAAAGTACATCTAGATCGATCTAACAGAATCCAGAATTGTCTGTAGAGTGTACAGACAATCTGAATCAATCCAGGATCTTCCCAGATTGATCCCGACCGAACCTGGTTCAATCCAACAGAATTGATTTCTGAGGAGACTGTGCACGGACAGTCTGGATCGATCCAGCGAGTCAGGATCGAGAAAAATTCGTGATTTTAACAAAAAAATTGTGTAGTTATGTTTCCTAAATCATGTAGGACTCTGTATTGGACGACTAAATACCACTAGGGTTACCTATTAGACAGATCAAACCAAAAGAAGAGTAAGAAGAAGACAAGAGTGACAGCTGGAGAGAAAGGAAGAGAGATCCTAGACAAGAATTTGGAAGATCAAGAGATCTAAGTAGAGCAATTGGACTCCGAATAAAAAACAATAAGCAGTTATATGGAATATGCATATGGCAAAGTGCTGTAAATACTAGGCATCTTGCCCGGGGGAAAAGCTACATTCAGTACCGGACCAATGATTTGAGCAATACACCCAGGTTTTTTTCTGAAAGTTCGGTACCGTTAGGTTCTTAGTAAATCTCTATGTTCTAAAACTAGGATTTGTAAGTGATCACAAGATACCCATATTTTCTTTTAGGATTTTTGAAATTGATGGTTTTAATTCCATGATATCTAGTCTTTTTCAGAAGAATCAAGTTACAATCTTACCTTCCGATAAATATGATGTCTTAATCAATCTTCAAGTGGAGAAGGATTATGTTTTAACTAAGCCCTTTCAAAAACTATAGACTTGTGTAACTTTCTTAACCTAAATGTTCTTATAAAATCTGTAAGGTTTTTTTAAACATTATTTAAAGAATTTTAATTTTGATAAACAGTGTTCTTATCTTTTCATAACTTCTTAGTTTGTATGCCGTAGACGGGTCAAGCATCTGATGATTTGTATTCCATTGCTACCAGATTTCTACTCCCTTATATGTAATCTTGTTGTGAAGGGATTTGTATATGTTCAAAAGTGTAAGGAAGGTTTCCAAATGAGATTGCTTTGTTTAAAAAGGTATTATATTCACTAAGTATCAAATATTTTGTGAATTCTGACATGGCATATATCAATACATATTTTAGAATTTCAATGTGTGACATGTGAAATAAGTGATAAGTGATGTGATCCCTCGCCACTAAGGGTTAGATAGTGGTAGACCACTCATAGGGCAGTATGTGAGAAAGTGATAAGTGATGTGATCCCTCACCACTTGGGGTTAGATAGTGGTAGCCCACTCATAGGGCGGTATGTGAGATAGTGTGTGAGGGCCCACCATCAGGAATTGTATGATGGTATCTACTCACAAGTGCGTATGTGAGAAAGCAATTAGTGACCTGCCATCAAGGACAATTGGTGGTGCCTACTCATAGGGCGGTATGTGAATTAGTGAGTCCACTCACAGGATGGTATGTTAGTCTTTAGCTATATGTATAGTCGAAGCATTATTTTCATAAAAGAAATCAGTTTCCCACATAAGTTTTGTTATAAATTGTGATTTCATATGTGCACCACTCTGATTTGAAATCGTAGGTGTTCCATTGAGATTTGTGATCAAAAGACATTTAATATGAAAGTGATTTGTATACTTTTGGTTTATAAATGAGATCAAGTGTACGAGTATGATTTGATGTTTCTTAATATGTTATCACGTCATTTATATGATTTGAAATTGCCAAATGTTATTGCAAAATATTTGTAATTTAACGGCAGATATGGCCCTAAACAGAGCAGAATGGTGGAACAGGATTCGTGTAGCCGACCCCAAATAGTTGCGATAAGGCTATTTGTTGTTGTTGTTGTTGTTTGGTGTGCCCTACTTGATCCACATTCCGTTGTATGTTCTATATGGTTACTTATGGCCTCTTTAAGCTCACCCATCTTTGATAAAACATTTCGGATTAAAGCATTAGCTGAGATTCTTTGCCTTGGAGCATTTCGTTAAGCAGGCTGATGGAGATGGTGTGAAGACTTGATTATTTTATTTATGTTAGAATGAGTAAGATACTAAGAAGTTTTTTAAGTTCATTTCACAGTATTACATTTTGGAAGGATTTATATTTTCATTTTGTGGATTGTAATAAGTTTTATATTGGGATTGTCCATTTAGTTGGGAGACTTGAGGCAATTTAATGTTCACTAGATTCAATGGATCTATGTTGCACCTTAAAGATTTAAATTGGAATTAGACGAATATTTTTATACGAAGTTATTAGTTTGAAGTGTCAGACTATATGCGAATTCAAGAATGCGACATGTTGTGTGAATGTTTTAAATTAATTATTCTGCTACGTATTCTATCATTTGTTAGGATATGGACTTGACATACGACAGGGTTGGTATTAGAACTAAGTGCTAATTGAATGAATGTCCACTCCGGATCAAGGACTCCAAGAAGGTTTCAGTTGAGGTCTAGTTTCAGGGTGTGACAAGAGGTGGTATTAGAGCCCTACGTTTTTTTTAGAAGAATAACGAAATTTTATAAAAGAATAAACATAATGGATAAACCAGAGATTCAGACAAAACAACCCAAAAGTCACTCTAGAACATGATCACCCACAAACACCGATTTCTCCCTAGCACTCCATTTGGCCATACGGTCCGCTATTGAGTTTTGGGAACAGGGAAGATATTGCAGATGCACCTAAGAATCCGCCACCAAGTCTCTAATCTCCTGGATAATATGGATCAACCTCCAAGACCTACATTTTTCACCCTTACCACAACAAATAACTATTCTAGAGTCCCCCTCAACTATGTAATCCTTATGGCCCACCGATTTCAAAAGCCTCAAACTCTCAAGCAAGCCATAAGTTTCTATCATATTGGAATCAACTACCCCAACCAGACCCCCTTTAGCAACGGTAATGACACCTTGGGAGTCTCTCATAACACACCCACAACCCGCCAACCCCGGATTACCAAAGGAAGCCCCATCAAAATTAATTTTCACCTTACCTGCAGCCGGAGGGATCCATTCCCCAATCTCACCCAACTCATTATGGATAAAAAAGGAGATATAACTTGCCCAGTTCCTCAACATGTCGTTCAAGGAGAAGGAGGAGAGTTCCTTCTTTAGGAGCACCCAAGAGCTAATCTCATTTAAAATTGAATCAATAAACAACCTCACATTTCTTTTTCTATCCTCAAAAACTCTTCTATTCATTTCCTTTTATATCCCCCACACTACCCCCTGAAGGAGGGCTTGAGTAAATATCCTCCTTCTTACCCCGCCTAAACCCCTCCCTCATTGATGTAATAGGTCCTCCACAGAATCCGGCATTATGAAGTGAAGAGAGAGCCCATATTTAAAGTAATTCCACACATGCGTAACAAAATCACAATGCAAGAATATGTGGCTCCCAAATTCTCCATTCTTTCCACACAAATGACATATCGAAGGAGACAAAGTCATAAGTGGTAGCCGTCTTTGGAGAATATCCAAGGTATTTTGTTAATTTAGAGAAGAAATCCACAATAAGGAATTCACCCGCAAGGGGGGCACCAGACTTCCAAACATGGCAAGTCAGGTAGGGAGATTGAGAGGGGATACTACCGAGAATGACAGAAAAAAAAAAGGACTTAGAGGAGAATGGACCATTAGGAGATGGGGACCAGATCCAAGAATCCGCATCGGAATTTGGAAGATAAACAAGATTAAGATCATCCAACCTCTCACTAAAATGGATCCCTAGAAAACAATAGATTCCGAAGGATACCTTGAGGGCCTTGTGAAATAATTTCAGACATCTTGGCATCCTTATGCAAAGCAATACGAAAGACCCGTAGATGGGTCACCTGAAGAGTAGAGTTACCCCACCAAGGTCTTTCCAAATATGAATTCTAGACCCATTGCCAACAAGAAAACGAGTATGGGGACAAAATAAAGGACTCACAAGGTTTATATGTTTCCAGCAAAGAGAGTGAGGTCAGGGAAGGAGATGATTGTTGTCCCACCCATTTGCATCAATCTCATACCTACTTTGAATGATGGAATGCCAAAGGCTGCCTTGTTCATTTGAAAACCTCCACAACCATTTCTCTAGTAAAGCCATATTCCTCTCCTTAATGCGACCCAAACTCAAGTCTCCTTGCTCCTTAGGCTTAGACACCACCTCCCTCCTTACTAGATGATCCTTCTTTTGACTACACCATTCCCACAAAAAGTCCCTCTGCAACTTCTCAACTGAAGCAACCACCTTTTGGGTCATGCGATACATGGACATGTAGTAAACAAAAATATTGGAAAGAATAACTTTTATCAGTGTAATTCTACCTCCCAGGGATATATAATTTTGCTTCCAAGTTGCTAACTTCTTAGAAACTCTTTCCACCACTGGATCCCAAAATGAAATGGATCTAGGGTTACCCCTAATAGACATCCCCAAATATTTAACTGGCCAACTGGCTATCCTACACCCAACCAACTTGGCAAGACTTCTAAGATTATCTTCTTCTACCCCAATACCTACCATACAAGATTTAGCCATATTCACCTTTAACCTAGAGATAGCTTCAAAAATCTTCAAACAAAGCTCCATGTTACTAATGTTCTCTAGATCTGCCTGAAGAAATAGAATGGTATCATTAGCAAACTGTAGGTGGGACACCATAACTCTCTTATCCCCTCTTTCACAACCCTTCACCAGCCCTACCATCTCCGCCCTCTTAAGAATTGCACTTAAGCCATCTGCTACCAAGGTGAATAAGAACTGGGAAAGAGGGTCCCCTTGTCTAAGGCCCCTTAATGATTTGAAGAAACCCTTGGACGTATTGTTCACCAAAATTGTGAAAAACGGTTCAATAATGCATCTTGATATCCAAGATATCCACCTTTCCCCAAAACCCTTCTTTTTAAAAACCCAAAGAAGGAATCCCCAGTCCACTCTATCATAAGCCTTCTTCATATCTAGTTTACAAACAACATTAGGCTCCCTTCCCCTTCTATGAGTGTCCACACATTCATTTGCAATCATAATACTGTCTAGAATCGGTCTCCCCTGTATGAAGGCACTCTGAGTAGAAGAAACCACACACTCCATAACCCCTTTCAGCCGCTGCGGCAACACTTCGAAAATAATCTTGTAGAGGCTTGTCACCAGACTAATAGGTCGAAACTCTCCCAGCTCCTTAGCATTATCCTTCTTAGGGATAAGAACAATAAAAGTGGACCTCATAGCTTTATTCAAAGCTCCCCTATCATAAAACTCGTAAAAAACCTTCATCAAATCCTCCTTAATTGTATCCCAACATTCTTGGAAAAACAACAGAGTACCCATCCAGTCTAGGAGCCTTCACCTCATCCATCCCAAACACAACACCATGTACTTCCTCCATACTAAACGGTCTTTCTAACTCCACTACCTGATTGCTAGGGATTGTAGAATCAAACAAATCTTCAATAACAGGTTTATCAAAGCTGTCTTGCTTATACAAGTGGGCATAAAGCCCAATGGCTTCATCAACAATCTCCTAAAAAGAAGAAACTTCCTCACCATCCACCATTAGCTGCGTTATCATGTTCTTTCTTTTCCTACCATTAGCCACCTTATGAAAGAAACCTGTTTTTCCATTGCTTTCCTTTAACCACTTGTTCCTAGACCTTTGATGCTAACAAATTTCCTCTGCCTTCAACACCCTATCTAGCTCAGCCATGACTTCTATCATTTTGTCTTTTAATTCCCCTACATCTCCCCCAGCATCTTCCAACCTCCTATCAATGCTCTGAAGCTCCTGAGTAAATTTGGCTTTGGTAGTTTTTAGGCACCCAAACATAGATTTATTCCACTCCCTCAGCTTACCTTTCATATAACCCAACTTCTGCATAAAGCAATAACTAGCCCATCCATCCACCCTGCATTCATTCCACCATCTATGGTTTAAACCTTTACAGGAAGGATGGGTTACCCACATATTTTCAGAACGGAAGGGCTTGGGCCCAAAACTGTAGGCTGAAGTTTGAAGAAGTATCAGCCAGTGATTTGATGTGACTCTTGGGAGAGCTTATTGAAAAAAATGTGGGTAGAAATCCTCCCAAGTCCTAGACACCAAAAATTTGTCTAGCCTGCTCAAAACCAATCGCTCTTGACCATTCATCCATGTATATTTGGCATTACAACGGGTGCTATCTCTTAAATTCCCCATTTTCACAAATTCCTTAAAGTCTCTCATGCTACTAGTAATTCTGCCACCAAAACTCTTCTCATTTACAAACCGAATTATGTTAAAGTTTCTACCTACCACCCAAGGACCTAGCCATCTATCTTTCAAAGATTTCTGCTCCACCCAAAAATCACCTCTATGAGAGGAAGAATCCGGTCCATAAACACCTGTGAACAACCAAGTCTGGCCTATTTGAATATCCTTTAAGATAATTGGGATAGAAAATTGGCCAATAATTTCATCAGTTTTATCCACATTTAACGGATTCTAGGCACATAAAATGCCCCCCGAAGCTCCTACCGAGGGAATAAAAATCCACTTCGAAAGTAAAGGGCCCAAAGTCCATTTAATTAGGTGGCAATGTAATACTTCTTTCTTAGTTTCTTGAATGACAACTATATCCAGACCACAACTTTCAACCACATTCTTCACTTTACGCCTCTTTGTAACACCCCCAGCCCACGAACATTCCAAGACAACACCTTCATTTTTGCACTGTAGATGAGCCCAACCCACTAGTTCTCTTCAACCTCTCTTCCATTCCCCTTATATCACCATCTTTCATTGCCCATTCTAATTTCTTAAGTTCCCTTGCACTTTTGTCTAGTCTCTTTTTCTGAGTTCTACACTTAGCCATTTTTACATATTTTGACAACTTCACCTCATTCCCTTTACTGTCACTAATTGTAAACTCCATCTGACCAACAAACCTATCCACCTCCTCTTCGTGATCGTCCAAATTTTCACATCCAAAAACCCTCTCCAGGTTGTTATCACCAACCTTCCCCTTCAGCCTATGGCATTCCAACATTCTAATAGATCTAGATTGAGGCAATTGGCTAGGACCTGCAACAGGATTAAATGAAGGAACAAACATAGATTTACGTAAAGAAGAACTAGAGTGATCAAGGGTACCTGGGACGAAGGATTTATTAGAAGACGATTCTCCATGTTGTAGCTGTACCATCCCCCACGAATGTGCCTTCTGTGATAAGTTGTCAATCTCAGGCTCACCCCCCGACGAAGAAGAGTAAGCGACCCATTGGATGAACCTTTTCTGATATGCTTTAGAGCCCACATCATGATCTTCGTCCTCATTCTCTTTAGTCTGAGATACAAATTCCTTGTCGGAGTCTGACCCTATGCATCGACTATGGCCATCATTTTGACCCTTCTCGTCATCAGACACTCCCATAGGGGTGGTAAAAATCTTTTCATCTCCATCGTCACCAACATATGGGTATTCATCATCCCCATCTCACCCTCTATCTTCCTGATCACTTCTCCCCCTGTACTGTATGACTTGCTGAACCTCCCCCTATGGAGTCATAGAGGAACCTTTATAAATGGAATGATTTCCTTGCTTCAGAGTGGAATTCCGGTGATACCTTGTAATTCCCCTTCGCCGCTACGTCCTTTGACACCATCCCCATCTTTCGCATAGGTGCTAGGTGGTTTCCATGCTTCCTCAAACAACAAATCGATCTTCGAAACAATGCCTACCTTTCGCCTCCTATCATAAACTTCTCATTCGTCAATCTCTTGCACTATCGAATGATTAGAGGCTAAATTGAAACGCTGGGAACTCCCACACCCCCGCTCCGGCTCCTCGATGCCATCATCGCTTTCCTCCTCTCTTGGCACAATAGAGAGATGGAAAAAACGATTAAGCAGTGGGACTCCCTTATTAGGGCTGGAATCACACTGACGAGCTGGTTCAGCCATCTCACCCATTCAACCCATATCTATCTTTCAAGCCGGACTTCCGAATCCAAGCTTGATTTATCTTGGGCCTGGAGATATCATTTACATGATTGGGCCCATAATCTAGAGGCCCACTACCACCATTCAACAGGCCTCCCAATTCAAATTTTGAATTTTGAATGGCCCACGTTTTCATTTGGTTTTGAAGGGTAGAATAGGTAATTCGCCTATCATCTTCAACCTCCCGCATCGCCTTGGCTTCGATCTCGCCATAACCACCTTCATCTTTAGCTCCTTCCATGAACTCAACCTCTATAACCACCGTTGCTTCACCAACCCTAGTCAGTACATTAAGTACCCTGGGTAATTTGCGCAGGTCACACAGACCTACCCTAATCCTCTTCAACGACACTGGTGAACCCTGCCAACATTTCTCCTCCGTCTCCATAAGGCCACCGCATTGAGCTCCAATTTGCTCAGCCACCTCATCCGACCACCATTCTGTAGGAAGGCCCCAAATCTTTAGCCATCTTGGACCTGGAACCACCAAAGGATTAAGAGCCATAATTGTCTCTGACCATTTTCTAAAGACGATTACACCATCTTCAATGTCCATAGACCCATTGGCCAGGAGTTTCAACACATCCTGATAAGATTGAGTGATTCCTACTGCTTTATTGGTAGGCCAACCCACTGGATCCAGAGAGAGCAACTTCTTACTATCCAATAACCTTTACGACACCAAGCTCTGCATTGCTCCCCAATCCATGGGCGTGCCCCATACTTCGCAGAGAACAGCTCGATCCCCATAATCCTCCACTGTCGTATTCTCAGAAGGATTCGAATAGGCTATTACTCTTAAACTCACATTACCCAAATGATCCCTCAGTGGCTCCACACCTTTTGCTTGGCCTTTAACATTTGCTATAGTATCGTTGCCATGTTCAACCATTCCCAAAACTCATCATCAGCCGAAACCACAACACTGGTTCAGACTGTTCTGTTTCCATTAAGTGATTCTCATGAACCATCCCCGCTCATTTGAACCCCTAGTTAAGAACACCTTCCTATTCTTAGAGTATAAAGTTTTTCGGAAAGCCACGTCTCTGCGTTCATCCTTAGCCTTTTGTACGAACAGGATCACCTTTTGGTAGGAGGCAAAATCAAATGAAATCATGAATGGTTTTCCTTTACCTCTCTCAGTAATGGAAAAAGTTCTAGGAACATATTGGTCCTCAGTCCAAAACTCAAATGATTTTTTCTCAATGTATAGAAAACGCTGCATCATTAACCTCATTTTGCCCCTTCCGCTTGATCAAGGGCCTGGATTTACTCCATCTTGTCAAGCAATTCCAACTCTTATGAGATTATGTTTTTTTTGGCCTCAATGTTACCGAACACTTCCTTGTTCCACCCTTTCAATCTAGACTTGATGTATTGTAATTTTTTCATAAATGTGAACCCGCTCCACTCAACTTCTTGACTCTCATGCCACCATACTTTAATATTATCAAGGAAGAATGGGTGGGATAACCACATATTCTCAAATTTGAATGGAGAGGGACCTCGCCTCAAAACCAGGTGATGGAGAAGAATAAGAGTATGATCAGAGGTAATTCTTGGCAATGCACACTGAGAAGGAATACCAAAAGTTGTTTCCCACTTAGTGGGGTATAAGAACCTGTCTAATCTATTGCATGACGGGTTATCTTGGAAACTAGACCATGGAAATCTAGCATTCATTAAGGGAGAATCAATGAGGGCACAGTTATTGATGAATCCATCAAAACCTTGCATTGATCTTGTTGTTCTTGAACCCCCCCTCCTCTCCTGCGCTACATGAGTAGCATTGAAATCACCTCCCATACACTAAGGGAAGTCCCATAGTGCCTGAACATCTGACAATTCAAAACAAAAGTCATCCCTCTTATACAATCTTACAGGATCATAGACCGATGTTAGTACCCAAATGACCCCATCCACTTTATTCCTGAACTTGATTGAGAGTGAATATGCCCCAATAAGCGTATCCAACTCCTCAAATAACTCCATCCAAATGATTATTTGACCTCCTGACGCACCCAAAGGTGTAAAGGCCCACTTCTTATTTCTAGATCTCCAAATGCTTCTAATCCACCTCTGATCCCTATTCTCTAACTTGGACTCTTGTAACATCACGATGTCTGCCTTAGCTTTTTTTTAACGATTCCTTAATGAGAGTTCTTTTCGTGGCACTCCCTAACCCCCTCACATTCTAGGATAAAATCTTCATAAAATAACCTATGAATCCCTATATCTAAAACCTCTCCCCGGGCGATAGCTTCTTGACCCTGAAGCCAAATCATAGTTGATCCCAGAAGATAATTTAGCCAACTCCTGGCTCCTACCTCTCTTTCCATCTTTCTTTTCCAATGGAGTAGATTGTATGCCCAGTTCCATATCCATATTATCCACCTCATGTTGCAACATTAATAACATCTCACCCTCTCTATTTTCATGGGTATCCAAAGGGTCAGCCATATTGGGCATGCCAGCCATTGCCTGTGTAGTCCGAATAGGGGATGAAGAATTTAATTCAAGTTGTTTGTTCAGTAGATTTTGCCCAATTTGAATGCATCTTGAGGATATCATTGCGGTCACCCTTTCCACCATTTTTTCCATAACAAGTTTCATAAATGCTTATGGAATTGATGGAGATACATACTCATTCTCATCGACAGAACTTGGTTTACCAATCCCCTGCAAAGATGTATGGCAATGATTATATATAGAAGAAGTTGGAGAAAGGAAGGGTGTTTTGGGGGATAATATTCAATTTGAATAAGCATAATTATTTTTAGGAGAAAGAGGCCTAACACAAATAACAGTACTTGAGTAGGGGGATTTATCTTGTGGTTTATCAACATCTTAAGACGAATGGGACCGAGAGGTTGCTTCATAAATTTGTGTCCTTATAGGAGAATCTCGAGACTTTGATGCACGGATCTGCTCCCCTACCCAGAATAGTTCCACGTCGGGTTCGGTAGACTCTGCAACCATCTCCACCAACTCATCTACTTGAACATTAGGCATCAAGGGCAACGTATCTTCATCAAATGCAAAGCTTTGAATGATCATAGTGTCATCTTCATTGACCAACTCATCTAGCCTTACCGTCTAACGAGAAAAGCCAACGCTGCTTATGCCTGGACTAGAAGAGGATTCAGATGAGTATTCTGATGAAATCTCCTCCATTGACTCATCCCCCGTCACTTATCTTCGCTGGAATCTAGGGTTTGACCTAGAGTAAGCCCTCAGGTTAAAATCACCTAAATCCTTCCTTGTTTCAGGCCATATAGAGCTTTCTTCAGCCTACACACTTTGCTATTGCCACTTGATACATGAACTCCTGGGGGATTATCCATGTACACTTCCTCTTCCAACTCCCCATGTAGGAAAACATTCTTCACATCAAATTGTAAGAGCGACTATCTTTGATTTGCTGCTAGTGATATGAGTACTCTCACTGAGTTCATTTTTACAACTGGGGCAAAAGTTTCTTGGTAGTCTATTCCATAAGATTGAGTGTACCCCTTTGTAACCAGTCTTTCCTTGTATCTTTCCACAGATCCATCAAATTTGTTTTTTACTGTAAACACCCACCTGCAACGTAGTAACTTTTTTCCCTTAGGAAGATCAACTAGCTTCCATGTTTTGTTTCTTTCCAATGCTCTCATTTCTTCTTCTATGGATTTTCACCATTTTGGCTGATTGATAACCTCAGATACATTACGAGGAACTATGATGGAGGACAAAGCAAATGAGAACTTGCAAAAGGAACATATTCAATGAAGGTGACATCTCGTGACACAAATTTGCGACGAGGAGGATGATGACACTTATAACCTTTTTGATCAACGCTATAACCCAGAAGGATACATTTGAGGGCCTTGGGATCCAATTTGGAGTGGTCGGATTTAGGGATGTGAACATAACAAATGCACCCAAAGGTTTTTGGAGAGAGTGGAAACAAGAGGGGAATTGTATGAGAGGACCTGGGAGGGCATCCGGTTCATGAGATACATCGCAGTTTGAATGGCTTCAGACCAAAAAGTTTAAGGTACATTCATGGTGAACATGAGGGCACTAACAATCTCTAAGAGATGCCTGTTTTTCCTTTCTGCCACCCCATTTTGTTCCGATGTACTTGAACATGTGGTCTGGTGAATAATACCAGCCATATCTAGGAATGATGTGAGGTCATGAGAAAGGTACTCAGTGCCATTATCAAATCGCAAAACTTGGATTTTAGTGCTAAATTGAATGCAAACCATGGAGTGAAAAGATTTGAATGCAATAGTCACATCACTTTTATTCTTAAGAAGATAAAACCAAGTTGCTCTTGAACAATCATCCACAAAGGTGACAAAGTACTTGAAACCAGATAAAGAAGTAGTAGCAGCAGGATCCCATACATCAAAATGCACAATTGAGAAAGGAACTGAACTCTTTTTATTAATACTAGTGGGGTAAGTTGATCTACAATGCTTGGCCAATTGGCAAGGTTCACAAACAATATCTGACTGAATAAAGGGGATGTGAGGAAACATCTTCTTTATTACATAAAATGACAAATGACCAAGTCAATGATGCCATAAATATAACTCATCTGGCTTTGGAGAACTATTCCCCTTTATTGCAGAAGTAGCTACTGGTGAAGTAGGGTCCAAAGTATAAAGTCCATCTTTTTCATGCCCCAAATCAATCGTTCTCTTCGTCGTCATGTCCTGAAACACACAATGTGAAGGAAAAAAATATAACATAATAGTTAAGGGTCTTGGTGAGATGACTAATGGATAACAGATTCAATGAAAAATTTGGAACATGGAGAACAAAGGAGATGCACAAGTCAGATGTAGCTGAAATATTACCTTCACCTGCGATGGAAGATAATGATCCGTCTGTAATAGGAACCTTGTCTTTCCCAGAACAAACATGATAAGAGGTAAATAATGTGGACATACCAGTCATATGGTGAGATGCGCCTGAATCAAAGATCCAGGAGCACTGAGGAGCAATGAGGGAAGCAGATAAACCATGTGTAGTTGTACTTGAGTGGGCAAAAGAGGAGGTAGGAGCCGCAGAAGAATGATCAAGTTGGGAAACAAAATGTCTGAAGGCTGCAATCTCATTACTAGATAAAGTGCCAACATCATGTGAGTTAGGAAGTGTTGGCATCGAAGGCATGGTAGACAGCTTGGTGGAAGTAGATGTGACGGAGTGGGCACTAGGTCGTTGTCCACTGAGACGACCCCCTCCTCGTCCCGTACCAAAACCTCCCCATGAAGGGGTACGCAGTGTCAAGTCTGATAGATGTCTATGAAGATCCCAACATTGGTCCTTGGTATGTCTAAAACGACCACAGTTTTCACATTTAAGACGATCCCGATCATCAGGTATGTAAGTTGATCTGCCCCAACGTCCACGGTCCATAAAACCACCACGGTCACCTCTAAATGAACTCGAAACAAGAGCAGATTTCTCAATAGAAGGGGTTGGATTCATCACTCCCCGTCTACCCTCTTCACGATGAACATATGCATAGACCTCATTCAAGGTGAGAGGATGAGTCATATAAAGGATTTGTACTTGGAGTTGCTCAAAATTTGGGTTCAGACCTACCAAGAACTCAAACACCTAAATTTCTTTAACGTGTTTATGGTAAGCGGTTGCATCTTGAACACAGGATGTACTATAAGAGGTGTAATGGTCAAACTCCTCCCACATCTTGCGTAAAGCAGAATAGTAAATTGCAAGGGGCTGGTCATCTTGTTTAAACTGTGCATTTTTTTGTCGAAGATTAAATATCTTGGCTGCATAGCCAACTTGAGAGTATGCTTGGGACAAGGATTGTCAGATTTGGTGCTTCCAAGAACAAATAGTGATAACTAATTTCAGGTTTCGTCGAATCCAGAAGCCATCCCATAACTGTAGCATTCTCTGTCTTCCACTTTCGATAACGTGAATCAGTCTTAGGGGGAACTTGAAGTTCTCCCATTAAATAATCCTCCTTGTCGCAACTTTGTATATAAATCAACTGATTTTGACCAAGTAAGATAATTACACCCATCAAACTTGATGGTGGTAATTTGTGAGGGAGGAGTTTCACCCGAGACATGTGCACTGCCAACATCACCCCGGCTGGTTTCGCCTAGGGAAGGGGTCAAACTGCTTTCAAATATATTATTCAGATTCTGCCAATGCAAGAATCACCAACACGCTAAGAGAGAGATCACAACAAGAAGTACCACGACCCAGACACTCACGATCAGGCCCAGACACACCCACTGACACACATGATGGTCCCAGTTTGAACACAGATCATTCCAACAACTGCAACAACACCATATATGCTCAATAAGGTATCATCGATCATCACCAAGTGGAGAAAAACCAACAAAACTTGATCTTGACATTAGCAGGGACACAGAAATACAAAATCAGGGGGGGTGGTAGGGTAGCAGTACGAGAATCTTCACTAAGATGTTGATACTTCTCCAAATCGCATAAGACCACTTCCACGATGTTCCTTAGATTGTAGAGGACTAAAACGAACCAGATCTCTGCCGGAAACAGCCCCCAATCGCATGCACATGCCAACAAATTCAAATCTGATTTATTTTTGAATTTTGACCAAAAATTCTTCAAAAAATATCAAATCATCACGAAACAAGCTGCAAATGTTCCCAAAATTCTTCTAAAATCATGACCTACCAGAATTGATCAAAAAAATTTTGATACCTTGCCAAGTTGTACGGTTGCTGACGTCAGCCCTTGGCCTACTGACGTCAGTGACGAGGGTGTGTCAGAATTTTTTTTTTTTTGTTGCTCTGATAGCAAGTTGATCGATCTGATAACCTGCAAGTGATTTGTTAGAAAGAGAAAAGAGAAGAGATGAGGAGAGGAGAAGAAGGAGAATGAGAAGAGCAAAGGCTTAACGATTGTGTTGGAATCGTATGAGTAGGGTATCTCATACTCTTGTATTTATACCAATAATTTATTGATATACCATACTTGTGATATGGTAATGGAATGAGTATATAATACCCATGTTACATAATTACCCTTATGATACACAACATGTTTACCTAAATCTGATCGTACCAAACTAGATCCAAAAACACTTAAATGTGTCTTTCTAAGTTATGGTGCTGATTAGAAGAGTTTTCACCCACTTACCCGTAGAAAGTTTGTTTATTGGAATACAACATTATTTGAGTCTATTCCTTTATTTTCTTTGGGTAAGACATCTTTTCAGGGGAAGAATTCAGTTGGTGAAGAGTTGCCTTTGTCCATTCCGCTTCCTATTCCAGTTCTTTGATATCATTTTGATAATGGTGGTGTCAGAGGAAAGCGGGAGACTGACCTTCAAGTATACACTCGAAGGAAGAAGCAAGGTGATCAGAATCCAAATAAGCAAAGTGATCAGAATCGGAACCAAAATAACCATAATTCTCTTGTTTTCATTCCAGAGTCTCCTTTGGATCCAATCCCTGAGTCAAGTAACACCTTTGCATCCCTTGAGTTAGTGGATGATTCTGACATACCTTTTACTCTCAGAAAGGGTGTTAGATCATGCACTAAGCATCCCATATCTAATTTTGTTTTCTATCATGCTTTATCGTTATCTTTTTGGAGCTTTGTTGTTCTCTTGTCTTCAGTCATTATTCCTCGTAGTGTATCTGAAACCTTATCACAACCATAGTGGAGGGTTGCTATGGAAGAGGAGATGGAGGTTTTAGAAAAGAACCGTACATGAGAGCTAATTGACCTTCCAAAAGGGAAGATGACAATTGGGTATAAATGGGTGTTCATTATGAAGCATAAACCAAATGGTTTAGTTGACAAGTACAAGGCCTTCTTAGTTGTCAAGGGATACACACAGATCTTTGGTATTGATTACCAAGAGACCTTTGCCCTTGTGGCAAAGATGAATTTAGTCCGGGTCTTTATTTCACTTGCTGCAAATCAGGGATGACCCCTACTCTAATTCGGTGTGAAGAATGAATTCTTTCATGGAGATTTGGAAAAGGAAGTATATATTTGGATACATCACCTGGTTTCCAAATGGAAAATGCAAGAGGCAAAGTATGTAAGCTGAAAGAGACATTGTATGGTTTAAAACAATCCCCAAGAGCTTGGTTTGAAAGACTATGGGTAACCATGATTAAGAATGGGTATAAAAAGTGTCAGACAGATAATACTTTGTTTATGAAGAGACAGGTCAGAAGGTGGTATACATGGATGACATTGTGGTTACAGGTAATGATGAAGTGGAAGTAGCACAGCTCAAGGGCAGTCTAGCCAACGAGTTTGAAATCAAGGATCTTCATTCTCTTAAGTACTTCGTTGGAATTGAAGACAAGGGATTTTTATTTGTTAAAGGAAATATGTCTTGGACTTGTTAAAGGACTCAGTAATGATGGGGTGTAAGCTATGTGCTACACCTATTCAAGTAAATCACAGACTCAAATAAGATGACAACGAAAGTTTGATTGATGTTGGTAGATATCAACGTTTGGTTGGGCGCCTTCTCTGTTTGTTCTTAACCAAACTAGACATAGCGTATGTAGTAAGTGTGATTAACCAGTTTATGCATGCTCCCACACAGGCTCATATGGAAGCTGCACATAGAGTCTTGAAATACTTGAAGGGTTGTCCCAGGAAAGGTATCATATACAAGAGTCATGATCATCAAAGAGTAGCTGTGGCAGTGTATTGAGATGCTGATTGGGCCGGTTCCTTAAAGAAGATCTACTTTAGGCTACTATTCCTTTGTTTGGGGTAGTTTTGTTACATGGAGTAGCAAGAAACAACCAGTAATCGCTAGGTCTAGTGTAGAGGCTGAGTTTTGATTTATGACAAATGGAATTTGTGAACTCCTATGGTTAAAGATGTTACTAGACGAACTTGGATTTCTTGTGAAAGATCCGATGAGTCTTTTTTGCAACAATAAAGCTGCCATCGGTATTGTACATGATCTAGTGTAACATGATCGAACAAAGCACATGGAGATTGACAAACATTTCATTAAAAGGCCATATTAAGTCCAGCTCTATATGCATTCCCTTTGTTCAAACCAAGTTTTAACTTGCAGACATATTCACCAAGGGGCTCAATGGAGTTCAATTCTCATACATTGTAGAAAAACTGGAAAGTTGGATATCTATTCACTAGCTTGAGGGGGAGTGTTGAGATACCGTATATTGAGGGTAGTATTGTTAGAATGATTGTATACGTGTACATGTATTGTGTATCATACCTTGTGGTATACCAACCCTCTACATATAAATATAAATAAATTTGTATAGAGAGAATGAGTAACTCTCTAATACGATTTCCACAAATCATTACTCTCTCTCTCTCTCGCTCTCTCTCTCTCTTGTTCTACATGTTCTTTCTTATTTTGCTTTAATTTATAATCCAAGAATTCAATATTTCCAAGCTAAACAACCTCTAAGTCTGTTGTCCTTCTCTACTTAACCTTAAGATGTGACCGAACCCACGTGTTTCATTGAAGCTTTTCAGCCTCTTTCATGGTGTTAGGCCATGTCTGCTGAATTTCAGGCTTTACAAAAGCAAGTGACTTGGTCTTTGGTTCTTATTAAATTTAAGCTAAAACGAGTTGCTTATAGTGCTCACTCGCTACAAAGCATGTCTTGTGTCACAAGGCCATGATCAAGAATGTCTCGATTACATTGAGACGTTTAGTCCACCATACGGGCTGTCATTTCTCTTGCCCTTCATTTTATGTGGAAAATTCTGCAACTTGATGTAACGCCTTTTTACATGGTTCTCTACAAGAGGAAATATTCATGGCACAACCTCAGGGATTTGTTGACTGTCAACATTATCTTCGTGTATTTTGTCTACATAAGGCACTGTATGACAAATTCTTGACGTTTCTTCTCAGTTGTGGGTGTTTTTTGTGAGCAAGGCAAATTCCTCATTGTTTGTGAATAAATCATCTACCAATATCACCACTCTTCTTATCTATGTTGATTAGATTTTACTCACAGAGAGTGATATTTCGTACATTGAAGGCCTTCTCATTGATCTTTAACAACAATTTGTTATGGAAAACCTTGGCAACCTCCATTACTTTTTGGGTGTTGAAGCTCACCTTACTAGTCATGGTTTGTTTCTTTCACAAACTAAATATGCCAAAGACATCATTCAGCGTGATACCATGGAATTGTGTAAATCATATGCCTCGCCATTGCGTTCTAAGTCCCTGGCATCTAATGTTCCTGATTCCCCTTTTGCAGCTCCCACACTCTATAGAAGCATCGTTGGTGCTCTTCATTACCTTACAATCACATGCCCTGATATCGCTTTTGCGGTAAATTCGGAGTGTCAACATATGCACTCTCTAATGGAGTCTTTTTATACTGTTGTCAAGCGAATAATTCGATATATGAAAGGTACACTTGATCATGATCTCCATTTTTCTTTGGGCCCTCTTATTCTACATGCTCTCTGATACCAATTGGGCCAGTGATAGTGATGATCGGAGGTCCACAAGTGGTTATTGTGCCTTCCTTGGCTCTAATCCCATTGTTTGTGTTGACAATATGGGCCGTATGGGTTTACATTGATGTAAGAGTAAAGGTGTAATAAGGGATATATATATGTAAGGGTATATATGACAGTCATATGTATTGGGTATTTTAGTCTTTAATACCAAAATACATAAATACATTAGTCGTATGGAGAGACCCCTTAATCTCTGTACAACATTTAGCCCCAACTCTCTTCTCTCCCTTCTTATTCTCTTCTTCTTCCTTGATCTCTATTTCTTATTCTTTGATTCCTTGAGACAAATATACAAACAACATGGTATCAAAGCACATGGAGTTGATCGATTGTAATGAACTTGCCAAAAGCTAGGGCTGATGTCAATTGTCCGTATGTTGACGCTAGCAAGGCCATATGAGTGTCAAAACTCAAGATTGGTAGGGTTTTGGTATGATTTATCAAGATTTGTGATCATTTTTTGCTGGATTTTTTGATCACTAGAAGCATGTTTTTCGAAAGGTTTTTTTTTTTGGAAAATATAAAAATCCCAAATATGAGAAAACTAATCGATCCAATCAGGTAAGGATTTTTTTAGAGATTCTCTGCTAATGGAGGGGTCGTTTTTTCATGTAGAATTTTTGGGATTTTGTTTCGTGTGATTTGGTGAAGTATTAGGGGAGTTGTGTGATTTTTCCCCTTTCTACATTAACACCTGATGTGTCTTGAGCCCTATATAGTTTGATTTTTATCAAAGCATTATTTCTGTGGTTTAATGGCTATAAGATGATGTGTGGTGAGTATTTCCGGCCTGGTTGGTGACATAGTTTCTTTGTTTGGAGTTTGTTGATTGTTTTCAGGGTTGTCAGGCCCATCTTAGAGCCTGTGTAGGCCTGCGATGGTAGTGATTTCTTGGGAATAGGGGCTATGAAGAGGTTTGTTTGGTTGTATAGTGTCATGAATGCGTGAAAGGCTATGTAACCTTGTGTTGTGTAGTTGGCCAAGGCTTGTGGAGGTTTGCTTGGTGTTTTCGGATTACTACTTATCATTTTGGGTTTCCATGTTTAACCAAACAATGTCAGAAGTAAGTCAGAATATTGCTGCATCTTCGAGTAATGATGTAAGCAGCCTTGGTAGGGTAGGGTAGTGAATGAATCACCAAAATCTATCATCACTATAGTATGTCTAGATGGAACAAACTTTCTTGCATGGTCTCAATCAACCAAAGTAGCGTATTTGACAGGTGATGTGAAGATGGTTAATCCAAATCATAAGTGAGAAGCAGAGAATGTTATGGTGATGTCATGGCTTCTTCATTCTATGTAACCTAATATTGCTAATAATTACTTATTTTTGCCTACAGCTAAGGCAAGCTGGGTATCTGTAATAAATGCTTATTCCTAGAGAGGGAATAAGGCTCACTTGTACGGATTTGCATCATAAAGTCTCCAAGCTGAGATAAGGTGATCCCTCTAGTTGATTACCATTCTATTCTTGTAGTTTGTGGGAATAAATTGACTTCTATAAGAATTTAAGGCTCAATGCAACGGGGATGCAACTCTTTATAATGAGATTGAAGAAACTAGAATCTAAGTTTTTGGTTGCCTACATCCGGAATATGAGCCCATTCGTTTTCTGATTTTGTGAAAAGATCATCTTCCATCATTAGATGAGGTTTTTTCGTACTTGTCACAGGAAGAAGATTGATGTCATCTCATAGTTCAGTTTTAGCAATCTGTAATAGATTGCCTTGCTTTAGTGACCACCTCCTATTGTGGAGGACATAGGTCTTTTCATAGCTGTGGTGGAGCCTTATAGGAGGACAAAGATAAATTAAAGTGTGAGCATTGGTAATATTGATAGTGATGATGAGTCCTTACGTCCAGTTCCTCCTTAAATCTTTGATTATGGTGGCCATGATAGTGATCGGAGTAAGAAAGATGAACATAATACTTAGGGAGAGAATAATGGAGATAGTTCAAATGTCCAAGACCAAGTTATAGCTCAGGGGAAGCAAGGGGGTGACACATCAAAAGATCTACAAGTTTATGAATGAAGAAAAGGGAAAGTCCTGACTCATGTGCCCTAGCCACATTCTTCTTTACCACCATCTGATCAAGGTAATTCCTCCACCCCATATGATTTACATCTTTCTATTGCTTATAGAAAAGGGGGTACTTGTACTCAACATCCTATTGCCCATTTTTGTGTTCCATGATCTTTTCTCACCCAAGAACAAGGTTTTTGATTTCTTTGTCTTCCATTTCTGTTCCTCATAGTGTGTTTGAAGCACTATCACAAAAACCTTGGAAAGAAGCTATAATTGAGGAGATGAATGCATTAGAAAAGAATGGCACCTAAGAACTGGTTGATCTTCCAAGAGGAAAGGCTACAGTTGGGTGTAAATGGGTTTTTACCGTGGAGTTGAAACCAAATTGCACAGTCGAAGGGGTATACTCAGACCTATGGTATAGACTATTAAGAAACATTTGCATTGATTGCTAAGATGAATTTAGTGCGAATTGTGATCTTAGTGGCAGTAAGTAAAGGGTGGCCATTGCTACAATTGGATCTAAAAAATGCATTCCTCCATAGTGACTTACAGGAAGAAGTTTACATGAAAACCCTGTTAGGATTTCAGCATCTTACAACTAAAGGCAAAGTGTGTAGATTGAAGAAGTCACTGTATGGGCTAAAACAGTCGCCAAGAGCATGGTTTGAATGGTTTAGTAGTGCTATGTGACAAAGAGGGTGCAAAGCCAGACAGACCATACACTCTTCATCAAGCATCAAAATAGTGGCTTGACTACTCTTATAGTATATGTTGATGACATTGTGGTGATAGAGGATGATATTAGTGAGGCGGAGCAATTGAAAAAGTATCTAAGCCAATAGTTTGAGATAAAAGATCTGGGTCCATTATACTATTTTCTTTGGATAAAGGTAATACTACGTTCAAAGAGGGGAGTGTTTCTATCTCAAAAAAAGTATGTATTAGACATTCTTGATGATGCCGGGATGCTGGGTTGTAGGCCATGTGATACTCCCAGTTGATCCCAATTGCAAGTTGAAAGAAGACAATGATGAATGACTGATTGATGTTGGAAGGTACCAGAGGTTGGTTGGGAAGTTAATGTATCTTCCTTTAAGTAGACCAACAATATCATATGCCGTTGGACTTGCAAGTTAGTTTATGCATGCACCCACCACAGTATTGAGGTACCTAAAAAGAAATCCAGGCATGAGACCACCAAATCATTTGGAGCATACCCATCACTTGGATGGACCTCAAGTATCCCATGTGGAGGCCTAAGCCCAAAGTCAAGAGGGCCTAGAGGTGTTGCATATGGGGGGTACAATTTTGTCATGTGTAATAAGGCCTTCTATGCCATCATTTTTAGTTTGGGTTAGAGATTTGTAATAAGACCGGAGGCCAAGGGTGATTTTGAGAATTTTGTTTTTTTAAAAGTCAAAGTGGAGCCCAAGGAGAGCTTGCCGACCTCTTCTTTCCCCTTTCTTTATTAAGTTTATTTATTTTGAAAAGTAGTGGTTTAGGGAAATATTTGATTCTCAAGTATTAAAATTAGGAAGTTTTTTTATTAGAAAGTATCCAATTCTTTAGTGATGTAAGCCTATTTAAAGGCCACCACATTATTATTAATGCATCGAAGTTTTGAGAAATAAAATAAATTATTTTCTAAAGTGGTCTCTGGACCAAACTTTTTTTTCTCTCTCTTCCTCTCTCTAATTCCACAACAAATCCTCTCTCCCATCTTTTTTCTCTAACTCAAGACACCTCTCTTTACCCTTTCACATTGTCTTCTTTTCTTCTCTTACCTTCCTCCATCCATACTTTGCTTGTTGTAATCACCTTTATTAAGGATTGTAATTACTGCCTCAAGAACAAAACTCTGCAGAAACATTGAGCTTTCATAGCTCAGTTGGTAAAAGGATTTAATCAGCCAAGGTTTTGAGTTCAATTCTTAAAATCATCATAGAAGATGCCAGCTTGCTAAGTTGGTAAAGTCTGTGGGTGTCACCACAGACCTGGGTTCAAAACCCGTCTTCACCTACTAATAGATTAACTACTAATGTTTACTTGTGTCTTCTAGTTTTTGTAGAAGACACACTTGTGAGTATCCGCCTCAGCGGGGTCCACTCGTTACGGGGTTTGTCAGGGAATGTATATCTATCACTAAGCCCTAGACCTTATAGTTGAAAACATTTAGTTAGATCTCTATGAGAGATTTTCAATAGCCATAGTCATTTCCATTAAAGAATGGAGGGGTGCTAATGGATACACTACTATCCTCTCTAGCCATCTAGGTGTATATTTTTCTAGGATATTTGCTAGGATCTAACTCGGATTGTTAAGCCCTATGTGAGTAACCTAGGCTCTGATGTCAATTGAAATACTGTATTGGTTAATCTTAATGGGGTGGGGTGGGGGGTGAATAGGATTTCTAATTAGTTTACCCCTTTTTGATTTCTTTGGATTGATTTTAATTCAATTTTAGTTCTTTTAAATTGATACAAGTGTGTGTGCTAATGGTGTAGCTACTCAAGAATAATATCAAATAGATGGTGTGCAAGAGTAGATATGGATTTGGAAGTTAAGATACAAACGATCACACAAAACAATCCACAACACAAGATTTATAGTGGTTCAGCACGATGGCCTACGTCCACTCTTATAAAGCTCACTACCGAGCTTAGGTATTTTTCATTAAGATTGACTATTACAATCTAGGTTCAAACGTACCAAAAACCTAACTACTTGCACTAAGCAAGCTCACACCTACACTCGGTGTCTTTGGCGAGTGTAGACTTACTTCCGGTATCTCCGGCGGAAGCTAAACACTATGAAATGAAAGATGTATACAAATGAATGCAAAATGAAAGCAAATCTTATTACTTACTAATCAATGCTGTTATTCTTACCAAGTGGGAGTTCTCCTTGATGAGCTAGTATGTCTTAATGGTCTCACAATGCTTCAAGCCTTGGCTCTTGAGTTCCTTGAGCTTAGCTAAGCAAGAGTTTCCTCTTGAAACAATCCATAAGTGTCTCTCTTCTTTGGTTGGAAGCTTGAAAGATTAGGAGAGTAAGTAAGAAATTGATTTCAGTGAGGTTCTTAGCTTTATGAGCTCAAAACAGTGAGGGATGAAGGTTTCTTAAAGGAGGAGGCTCACTTTTGGCAAAAATTATTACTCTCTTGAATGCTTGAAGTGTGGCCCTAAAGAGGAAAATTTCCCTCTTCTCTCCAATGTTGGATTGGAATCTTTTAAAATAGACAACTAATCTTAGTCAGATTCAAAACAGAGTTATTTTTTTTCGTGTTTTACACATCTGTAACCGATTACAGATCTAATAATTGGTTACATTACAACCAATTACAAACATGAGTTGCAATTTCTGGGGATTTTGCAACACTTGTAATCAATTACAAAAATGGGGCGAAGTGCTCGAGTGGCCAATTTTTGGTCTTAGACACTTTTGTAACTGATTACCAGTTTGATAATCGACTGGGCCTGTAACCAATTACAGAATATGTAATCGGTTAGGGGGCTTGAATCTGAACTGTATTAAACCTTTACAAGTCCCTCTCTCTTTGGCCATTGCCATGGGACTTTGGGTGATTCTCATATGCATGTTTAGGTCTACTCTATGGTCCACTCACACTCCAAACCTTCCATGATGCATGTATGATTATACATTGGTGTCTCTTTGGTGTCTCTGGAGGTCTTGAGACATTCTTCCTTGTGATTCATGTCTTTGGTCCACTTTGACATCTTCACTTGTAGTCTTCTCTGAGGCGCAACATGGGCACTTACAAGACTGACATTGGAGTTTTGACGATGGGATTAACAAACATATTATATATGACTTAACACGAGCAATAGTATCTAGAGATTCTAATAGGTGGCCTGATGGATCTGTTGAAGTTGTGTCATGAAATCTTCAGCTTTTCCATTGCATCACGTCAAATCTAGTACAAGTGCCAAATCAATAGGAGATCTCGGGTTTAATCCATAAATAATCTGAAACAGAGTGAATCTAATACTCTTATTCACAAAATGGTTGAATGAGAATTTAGTCTGAAAAAGCTTTTGATCCCATATCTTCAGGTGATCTCTAACTAAGCCATGTAAAAGATCAACTAGAGAACGATTAACAACCTATGTCTAGCCATTGGTCTGGGGATGATAGGCTTTGCTAAAATCTAGCTTGATATCAACAAGTTGCCATAAGCTTCTCCAAAAGTGACTGAGAAATCGTGTCCTTGTTTGACGCAATAGATAATGGAAGCTGCCACATGCACTGCATCCGTCGTCTTCTTGTAAGCAATAAAGTGTGCCATCTTAGAAAATTGATCAACAACGACGAAGATGGAACCCATACCCTGTTGTGTACGAGAAAGACTCAAGACGAAATCCATGCTAATATCAGACCATGGCTGCTTTGGAATAGGTAGAGGCATTTATAAGCCAACATTTGTTGTTTTTCCCACAGAGACTTGGCAAACATGACCATCTACAAACTTGAATACTTATTGACGCATGGTTGGCCATAAATAAGATCAGAAACAAGATAAAACATTTTGTCCCACCCCACATGTCCTTCATTATGCAACTCCTTGATAATTTTCAACCGAAGAGTAGAATCTAGCACACATAATTGATTCCCCTTAAAAGAGAAATCCATCATGCATAAGGTAATTTGATTTTGTGCCTGCCAACATATCTTTCACAACACTTGCAAAATATGGATCAGTAGATAATAACTCTTGAAAAGAATTGAAGTCAAGTATCTGAGTGCGCATAATAATGAGTAAAGAAGTCTGGCGACAAAGGGCATCTGCTACACGATTCTGAACACCGGACTTATGGTTGAGAACAAATGAAAATTCTTGTAGATATGCAGCCCATTTGGCATGTCGAAAAGAAAACTTGTCTTGGCTATTGATATGCTTCAGATCATCATGATTGTAATATAAGACAAACTTATTATGAAATAGGTAATGACGCCAATGCTTCAATGCTTGAACCACAACAGAGAATTCAACATCAGAGGTGCTATAATTTAGGTTGGTTCCATTCAACTTTTCATTGAAGTATGCAATAGGTTTTTCATTCTGGCTTAGAACTGTTCCAATGCCAATTTTTGAAGCATCACAATGTAATTCAAATGCTTATGCAAAATTAGGCAAAGTAAGAATTGGTGCCAAAATCAACTTTTGCTTGATACGAAAGAGAGTAGTCTTAATCCTGGTTTCAAAACTCGGACGATTCAGAATCAGACCTTCTTGGCATGTAGATCGCGATCCCATATGGATCGTCTGATCCATGTCCGGATCGTTTTGGATCGTCTAATTTGAGAAAAAAAGAACTTTTTCATTCCCCTTCCTATATCTAAGTTTTTGTTTCTTATAGAGTGCACAAACCCTTCCTTAATTCTCTAAATATTCCTAAAAGTCTTGATATAACATATAAGAGGTAAACCTCATGACCTTATAACGAACAATAAATTTGGCCATCAAATTACATATATAAAAAACACTAAAATTTTCTAACGGCATTGGTAGTTTGGGGGGGGTAAGTCTCCTCACAACCCCTCGTTGCCCCTGTAATAGAAGACTAAATTAAACTTCACCAACCCACTGGGTAGAATAATCAATAATGAATCATGTATTATTTTACTATTTTATTTTTGTTTGTATGATTTCGTACATACTTTAGTTTTTATGCATAAGAAGTAATCATATTGGATGTTTGGTTAAGCAAACTGCAATCTTGAACTTGTACGAACCTCGTAACTTTGTTCATATATGTATAATGCATTTAACAATTAACATGCCTACAATTATATTCATCATTATTTATATGTTATTGTATATAGTTTGGTTTTTCTACATTAGAAGTAATCATATTGGATGTTTGGTTATGAAATGTTCAATCTTGATCTTTATAAATATACATGCTTGTAACAATATTTATTCATGTATTATTCACCTAACATACCTAAAATTGAGTTTTTTCTTTCAAACCTTTTATAGAAAGCATTAGAAGAATATATAAAAATTTTTAGGAATTTTTTGGTATTGAATCGATTTCGGACTAAACGATCTACACTTAGATCACCGATCCACGATCCGATCCCGGATTGGTTTTGGACCTGAATGATCCGATCCAACGATCCGAGTTTTTGAACCATGGCCTCAGCATCCTTGGACCATGAAAAATTTTCAGCCTTCATACAATCTGTAATTGGGGCTATAATGGAGTTGAAATAGGGAATGAACCAATGGTAGAAAGATGTTAGCCCATGAAAACTTTGCACTTCACAAAGGTTAGATGGTCGTGGCCACTACTTTATTGCCTCTATCTTCGAGTCATCCATAGAGATACCATCCTTAGATACAACATATCCAAGGAATAACATATGATCTGTCATAAAGGAGCACTTATTGAGTGCTGCAAAAAGCTTCTCCCCACGTAAAACAAACAAAACTTCTCGAAGATGTTGAATATGTATGGTATGGTTAGCACTATAAACTAGGATATCATCGAAATAAACAACCACAAAGGTACCAATGAAAGGACCCAAAACCTGGTTCATAACCCTCATAAAGGTACTCGACGCATTAGAAAGTCCGAAGGGCATCACTAACCATTCATAGAGACCTTCATGAGTCTTAAAGGCTGTCTTCCATTCATCACCTGGACGAATTTAGATATGGTGGTAACCATTCTTCAGGTCTAGCTTACTAAACATGGTAGCTCCATGTAACTGATCTAATAAATCATCCAACCAGGGAATAGGAAAATGGTATTTAACTGTGATCTTATTAATAGTTCGGCTATCTATACACAGACGTTAACTACCATTCTTCTTAGGCGTCAACAATGACCCTTAGATAAGAGTTCTTGTACCTGTCATGGAAGCTCCTCATATTCCTTACGACTCAACCGATAATGTGGTCGATTGAAAATATAGGAACCTAGATCAATTTGGTGTTGTGTGTCCCTTAAAGGTGATAACCCATTTGGTAGGTCACTAGGGAATACATCTTAGAACTCATCAAGGAGAGATTTAATAGGCTCAGGAATTACAGTACTGTTTGTATTATCCATCCCTACTAACACATTGACCATCCTTGATTGCTCTATCTCCCCTACAAACTTATGTAATGATAGGAGATTGGAATTCTCCATATTCGGTGGTTTAGGTGTAGTCTCCTTAGAGGGCATAAGAACAATGCAGGTAGTGTCTCATATAAAACTGTCGATATTTTACGTCCATCATGGGTGACACTTTTATCAAATTGCTAAGGTCTTACCAATAGGATATGACAAACATCCATATTGACAACATTACACCATGCTTTATCCTTATACTTAGAGCGAATAGAAAAATTCACCAAGCAACGTTTAGACACTTTTATCTCAGTGCCTTTCTTGAGCCATGATAGTGTATGGATTTGGATGGGGTGTAGTGTCCAACTTCAGTTTTTGAATCACTTCTTCTGCAACCACATTCTCACAACTTCCTGAATCGATGATGAGGCAGCAAACCTTTCCTCCAATAATGCAAGTTGAAAGGAAGATATTTTTTTGAAGCTAGCTCTCTCCATCTACTACCTTTGGGGCAAAACACACCCTCTTCATGACCCTGATCACTTGCAACATACTCTTATGGTGGGTCAACATTATCAGTGCCGAATTTAGGATCTTGCTCAAAGTCAACAAGTTCTTCATCATCAACAACATTATCTCTACAAATAGATTATTTCCTGCACGATCACCTTTTCAGCATTCGGTGTATATATGACCTGGTTCATCGCACTTGAAGCATTTGTGCGCCTGAAGTTGAAGTCCAGTTTGACGAACCAGTCCTAACTGGCTTACTAATAACACCTTGTTGCCTTGTTGAACGGGTCAAGGGCTGAGTGCTAACATGGTTCTGGCTAGTTGTGTTGCTACTAGGTCCTCTTTGGCTCATTTGCCACTCAAGATTTAATGCTCGTTGATGCGGTTAAGAAACTGAGAATGAATCAAATAAGTTTAAGGTATCTTAGAATTGCTGTCGCAAACCTCCAATATACCAAGACACCAATTGCTACTCTATGTTGGCTAAATCTTCACGAGTAACCAGTTGGTAGAACTCTTTGGTATAGTCGTCAACCGTCATTGTGCCTTGTCGCAAGTTTTGGGGTTGTTGGTATAATACCCTTGTATAGTTATGTGGTCAAAAGGCTTTACACATATGTTTCTTGAGTTTTTTCCATGATTCTAGCTTTGCCTTGTCACGTTGAGCTCATGTAAGCTTAATCTGCTGCCACTAAGTAGCGGCTCTTCTACGAAACCTTGCCGCAACCAATTAAACATGCTTATTATTGGGCACCTCCTTGAAGTTTAACAACTCCTCAACAGTACTGATCCAATCAAGGAACTCTTCTGGCTGTAAACTCCCATGGAACTCGGGGATCTTGACTTTCCACCTGGATTCCCATCGCCTAGAATCGTGATTTTCTTTAGAGGGTTCAATCATTGGCCTCCTCCTTTGTCCATACTTAATGAAGGGGTTAACTTGATCATCGTTGGTGTCCTCTACTATACGTGGATTTGGTGATCAGTTCTGGCATTGATTTGCAGTTACCAAAATTTGTAATGTGGCCATCTACAGGGTCGATTGCTCTGTAAGCATCTCGAATCACTCTTCAAGTTGAGCCAATCGGGCAATATCATCATGCTCGTACACTTCATCTAGTGGAACTTCGTGTACACCTGCACGTCTCTTTGACATGGTATAGGAAAATCAACGCTAGCTTTGATATCAACTGATGCAGTCGAGCATTGGGGATAAATCTCGCTTAACGGATTGAGAACAATCTTCCACAAACCTGTTGATTTTCGCAACTGAAAGTACTAGGAACGCGGGACTTGTTGATTTTTCTAAGGGAAAAATACCAATAATTAGGTAAAGAACAAAACTCAACAAATCAAAACTTTATTCAATAACCTAATAATGCCTCAGTTTGATTACAAAGGAGAATTTATAGAGCTAAGGCTCTAAGACCCAAAATGGAAACTTCCTAAACAACTTCGATTTCCTATAGAGGGTATGCTTGCCCAATGGTTGTTAGATATATGCTTTTTTACCCAACTTTTGAAAGCGCAACGTACCATGATGAGCCAAAAGATCGTTGTGTTGGGTTGGCAAATTTGGAAAAGTCGTAGTGAACATCTATTCAATAATGCTAACCCCAACCCGTCACTTTTACTTTGACTACTGCAAGTTGGTTTCAGATCTCCAACAGTTACCCAACAGGGTAGCCCACATAGCCCTTTGGACACTCAGGCCTCAGTGGGGCCTTTTTTATGGTCACCTCCCCGGCTCCCCCTTATGGCTGGTGCAAAATCAATGTTGATGCTGTATGTTCTCATATAGGAAAGGGATTGGCCAGTGTAACAGTAGCTTTTGATAATTTAGAAAACCAAATTGAAGTGGTAGGCCAAAGGGACTACCTCCAATCTCCTGTGGAAGCTAAGGTGGAAGCCAACAAGTTGGGGATTCAACTGGGATGCAGACTTCATGTTAACCATCTTCTTTTTGAAAGTGATTTCCAAGCTGTGACTCTCATCCTTCTGGGGCCCACTTCCCAAATCCCTTGGCGTGTTAGGACTCGAATTTTGGAGTATCTTCAATTGATTCACACGTTTTCTGAATTCTCTATAACATATTGATGTAGGATATGTCTTGAGAAGAGAAATTAAGCATATAAAAAGGATAAAGAAGAGGGAAAAAGAGAAGATAAGAGAGAGAAAGAGTATAGAATACTCACCTCATGTGAGGGGTTTAGAGAAAACTTGGGATACCACACCCATTTCAACACACACGTGTCTTATTTTCAAATAATCATCTTCAACTGTTTTTCATTGATCTAATGTCGCCTTTAAATAGGCATTACATGGAAGATAAAATAAAATAAAATCCTAGATTCTAGATCTTCTAACAAAATACAACAACAACAAACAGCCTTATCCCAACTATTTGGGGTCGGCTACATGAATCCTGTTCCGCCATTCCGCTC